>JAWNPM010000036.1:0-10824 GCA_035047505.1 Drosophila parthenogenetica
AAAAGCTAAGCATAATCGAACATACATATGTTTGTCTGTATGTACATACAAATTCGTTTGACGTTAAATGTATGCACATACACATGTGTCTATGAATACTATTGGTCGGCACGACTAGCGCTGTCTCTCTCGCACTCATTGCTCTCGAATAAAATCTTTGTTGCTTCATTTCTTTCTTGTTTGTGGTCGGATTCTTGTGAAACTTTTAGAAGAGTTTGACATGATACGTCTTAAAACGATTCATAAATAACAACACTGTACGATAAGAATAAATGCTTTAAAAACGGCATGCAAGTTTGAAATTCTCTTTTATTTCTTGCGGAAAAAGGGGGCGTGGCAGCCCAAAACTTTTGATGCCATTGCTTTTATGCGGTCTCTTGGAACACGTGTACTAAAATTGGCAATCCTAGGTGCCATAGTTACTGAGATATTTGCCGAGACATAGATTTTTTCCGAGGTGTGACGGGTTTTTTACTCATTGTGGGCGAATGGGGCGTGGCATCGAAAAAAAAAAAAAAAGAAGATTCTTGTATTGACTGACTAAATATCGAGTCGATTGAGACCAAACTCGAACTTGTAGCTCTTACCATCTCTGAAATCTGTGTGTTCATACGGACAGACAGACAGACAGACGGACAGACGGACATGGCTATATCGACTCTACTTGTGATGCTGATCAAGCAATATATATACTTTATGGGGTCTGCCAAGCCTCCTTCTGCCTGTTACATACATTTGCACAAACCCAATATACTCTTGCAGAGAGTATAAAAAGTATAGGGGTCTATTATGTTTTTCAGAAGCCAAATGTGCGTAACAGGCAGAAGGAAGCTTTTCCGACCCCATAAAGTATAAATATTCTTGATCAGCATCAACAGCCGAGTCGATATACGCATGTCCGTTCGTCCGTCTGTCCGTCCGTCTTTATGAACATCTGGATCTTTTAAGCTTACAAGAGCTAGAACCAAACAAATTTGTTATAAAAATTCAGTAACTTTCGCGAGCAGATCAAGTTTATTTCAAATCAGTGCCACGCCCCCCTACCGCCCCCTACCGCCCCCGCAATAAGCAAAAAACCAAAGACACCTCGAAAAAAATTGATGTTTTCCGCGAATATCTCCGTAACTATGGCACTTACGACCACCAATTTGGGTACGCAGGTTCCTAGGGACAGCATTAAAATTTTTTTGCTGCCACGCCCCCTTTTTCCACAAGAAAAAAAATAAAATTTTCAATTTCGATGCCGTTTTTAAGGCATTTGTCCTCATCGTACAGTGTTGTAAGATTCGTTTAAAGACAAAGTATATCAAACTACCCTGAAAGTTGCATAAAAATCCAACTATAAACAACTGAGCAATTAGGTAACAAAGTGTCACTTGAAGCGCATTGTCAATGCACGTGGTTGAAAGAAAAGAGATAACTGTATGTTTATACATACATTAGCCGCAGTAGTTTGCAAAGAGAGCGTGGTCCGGGTGGGCCACGCACTTGCTTGTAAACACAAGACCTGCGGTTCGAACCCCGGCACAGACTCAGAAATTAATTTTTTTTTTTTTTTATTTTATAATTTAGCACTATTATATCTTAATGAAAATAATCGGAGCCGTCTCACAAGGAGGGATTTGTGCAATTAGTAGTGTTGCGGCGTGTTCTGCAACTTGCGTATAAGTTCGCAGGTTCAATACCCGACAGTGGAATTTATTAATATACTTTTTTAAATTTCAAACAAAAATGTAAATAAAGAATTTAAACTGGTGCAACAGCCAATGGTCTGCGGTTCGAACCCGGCACAGACCCAGAAATTTCTGCATGGTGTGGTGTAACTGGTAGGGTTGCAGCATGATATGGAACTTGCGTCAGAAAGCGCGGGTTCGAATCTCATCAGTGACCGAATCAAATATTTTTTTTAAATTTAATTTTAAAACTTAAATTTTAAATTACAACCGTATTCAAATATTAATTTCGAATACAAGGAGAGTACGGGGTCTTTTACGAGTCCGGCGCCACGCCCCCTTTTCCCACACGAACTAAAAAACTTTTCAAATCTTACATGTCGTTTTTAAAGCATTTCCCTAATATAGTACGGGGGGGGGGGGGGGGGGGGGGGGGGGGGGGGGGGGGGGGGGGGGGGGGGGGGGGGGGGGGGGGGGGGGGGGGGGGGGGGGGGGGGGGGGGGGGGGGGGGGGGGGGGGGGGGGGGGGGCCCAAAATTTGTTTAAAGACAAATCATATTAAACTACCCTGAAAGTTGCATAAAAATCCAACTATATAAACAACTGAGCAATTAAACAACAAAGTAGCCCATGAAGCGCGTTGTGAATGCACGTGGTTAAAAGAAAAGAGATAACTGTATGTGTATATATACATTAGCCGCAATAGTTTCCAAAGAGAGGCGTGGTCCGGGTGGGCAACGCACTTCTTTGTAAACACAAGACCTGAGGTTCGACCACGGCACGGACTCAGAAATTAATTTTTTTTTATTTTTTTATTTTTATTATTTAGCACTATTATATCTTAATGAAAATAATCGGAACCGTTTCATAAGAAGGGGTTGGTGCAATTAGTAGCGTTGCGGCGTGTTCTGCAAGTTGAGTATAAGTTCGCAGGTTCAATTCCCGACAGTGGAATTTACTTTTTTAAATTTAAACAAAAATGTAAATAAAGAATTTTAACTGGTGCAACAGCCAATGGTCTGCGGTTCGAACCCGGCGCAGACTCAGAAATAAAATTTTGTTTTTTGTGCTTCTTATATAATAACATTATTACATGTAAATGAAAACAAACGGATCTCTGTCTAATGTGGGGCGTGGTGCGACTGACAGGGTTGTGACGCGTTATGCAAGCTGCGTATATGCTCGCAGGTTCAATTCCCGACAGTGGAATGCATTTTTTTAAATTTCAAACAAAAAATGTAAACAAAGAATTTTTAACTGGTGCAACAGCCAATGGTCTGCGGTTCGAACCCGGCACAGACCCAGAAATTTAGTTATTTTTTTATTTTTTAAGGAACTACATTATTATATGTAAACGGAAAATAATCAAATTTTTTTCAAATGAATGGTGATGTATAACCAGGGGGGGTGCAGCATGATATGGAACTTGCGCCTGTAAGCGCGGGTTCGAATTCCATCAGTGACTGATTCAAATTTTTTTTTTTCAATTTAATTTTAAAACTTAAATTTTAAATTACAGTCGTATTCAAATATTAATTTCGAATACAAGAGGAGTACGGGGGTCTTTTACAGTCGGCGCGCTCGACTGTGGGCTTTCTTACTTGTTTTTTTCAGTTTTAGGGTGTTCGGTCCAAACACTGTCGTCATGTTGAGGTGGAGTGTTGGACGTGGAATTATATTTGATATAAAATGATAACACTGGCACGTCAGTGCCTTTTTACTTCAGTTTTTAGAATGTTCTTTTATTGAATATGGCTCTTATGGTTAGAGCCGCATAGCTGCGCTGCCGGTTACGCCAGTAGCGGAGCGGCTTGGCACATGTACATACATATATGCTTAGGTATAAGTGTTTATGTACTAGCTTAATGGTCTGGCGAGAGTCGCAGACGGAGAGGGGGTAATGTGTCCACTTGTTTACGAAACGGTCGCGCATGTAAAGTATGCCGACTCAGCGGTGTTATTGCTCGCGCTCTGTTAGGGCACATGCACTAGAGATTCATAATGTTACATTTTATATATGTATGTTACCGAGCACAGTGAACATTTGATACTACTACAGCATTGCGAAAATGATTTTTTTTTGTCTCAATAAGAACACTATCTATTCGATTCGTGCAGTCAGACTTATTGCGTATTTTAATTGTGTATTCGATTTATACCACTTCAGATAAGCCAACCTAATTGAGCTTCACAAAGACATTGGCACAAAAATTGAGCTAGAGACCCCGTCGCCTGAATACGTGACATCGGCGCCTATTAGTCTGGATGACTTACCAGCCGCATCACGACAACGCTTGGCCGAGCTGGCGGAGATGTACGGGCCACGATCCACATCCGACTCGCGATCGCCTAGCCCTAGTAGACCCTAAGAGAAACGAGGAGAAGTCGAGCCGGCTACGGGAAAGGCCTAATGGTACCCCACGAAATGGACAGAAGCGAACAGCGGACGACATCAACTAGGGGCAACAGGCACCACCCACGAAGGATAAACATCGAGACGAGGCCTCGTATGCCGGTCTGGCACAGCAACTCCAGAAATGGAGAGTCACCTTTAATGGGAAAACTGATGCCCTCCACTTCATCGAGCAACTTGAAGGGAGATCCGTCGTCTACCAGGTGGATATGGATTGCTTGGCCCAGAGCTATGCCGAAATTCCTGACCGGCCGCTGCGAAGATTGGTTCGAGGAGCAGACTACAGGGCGCTACTTGGTCACCGTTCCGACGGAGTTTCACCGACTTTTTCCTGCCGCCTCGATATTTCTCACGACTTGGGGATGAGATCAGAGCAATGACCCAGAGGGATATGGAACCTTTTCAGGATTGCCTGATCGACATCAAAATCATTATGCGAAACCGAGATTAGCAGCGAGATGAAGCAGCTCGACAGGATCTACGATACATGCTGCCTGACTTTTAGACCCTGTACTCTAAACAAGAAAGAAAAGTACAGTCGAACACGCCCGACCGTATAATACTCTCTGCGTTTATTCCCAATTATAATACTTAAATCGGTCTTCAGACATTACAATAGATAGTTCTAGTATTAGAATACGTTAAAACAAAAAAAGATAAGCATAATCAAGCATACATGTGTTTGTCTGTATGTACATACAAATTGGTTTGACGTTAAATGTATGCACATACATATGTGTGTATGAATACTATTGATCGGCACAACTAGCGCTGTCTCTCTCGCGCTCATTGCTTTAGAATAAAATCTTTGTTGCTGCATTGCTTTCTTGTTTATGGTCGGATTCTTATGAAACTTTCTGGAGAGTTTGACATGATACGTCTTCAAACGAATCATAAATAACAACACTGCACGATAAGAATAAATGCTTTAAAAACGGCATGCAAGTTTGAAATTTACTTTAATTTCTTGCGGAAAAAGGGGGCGTGGCAGCCCAAAACTTTTGATGTCATTGGATTTGAATGCGGTCTTTAGGAACACGTGTACCAAAATTGGTATTCCTAAGTGCCGTAGTTACTGAGATATTCGCTTTAAACATCTATTTTTTCCGAGGTATGTTCAGTTTTTTGCTCATTGTGGGCAAATGGGGCGTGGCATCGAAAAAAAAAGATTCTTGTATTGACTGACTAAATATCGAGTCGATTGAGACTAAACTCGAACTTGTAGCTCTTACCATCTCTGAAATCTGTTTGTTCATACGGACAGACAGACAGACAGACAGACAGACAGATGAGACGCGACGACAGACGGACATGGCTATATTGGACTCGGCTTGTGATGCTGATCAAGAATATATATACTTTATGGGGTCTCGCCACGCCCCCTTCTGCCTGTTACATACATTTGCACAAACCCAATATACTCTTGCAGAGAGTATAAAAAGAGTATAGGGGTCTATTAGGTTTGTCAGAAGCGAAATGTGCCTAACAGGCAGAAGGAAGCTTTTCCGACCCCTACAAAGTATATATATTCTTGATCAGCATCAACAGCCGAGTCGATATAGCCATGTCCGTCTGTCCGTCCGTCTGTATGAAGCACCTGGATCTTTTGAAACTACAAGAGCTAGAACCACCAAATTTGTAACACAAAATTCAGTAACTTTCGCGAGCAGACCAAGTTTATTTCAAATCAGTGCCACGCCCCCTACCGCCCCCGCAATAAGCAAAAAACCAAAGACACCTCGAAAAAAATTTATGTTTTCCGCGGAATATCTCCGTAACTATGGTACTTACGACCACCAATTTGAGTACGCAGGTTCCTAGGGACAGCATAATTGCAGTGCCATTAAAATTTGTTTACTGCCACGCCCCCTTTTTCCGTTTTCAAGGCATTTGTCCTCATCGTACAAAGTTGTAATTTAAGATTCGTTTGAAGACAAATCATATCAAACTACCCTGAAAGTTGCATAAAAATCCAACTATAAACAACTGAGAAGTTAGGTAACAAAGTGTCCCTTAAAGCGCATTGTCAATGCACGTGGTTGAAAGAAAAGAGATAACTGTATGTTTATGTATACATTAGCCACAGTAGTTTTCAAAGAGAACGTAGTCCGGGTGGGCCACGCACTTGTATGTAAACACAAGACCTGCGGTTCGAACCCCGGCACAGACTCAGAAATTAAAGTTTTTTTTTTTTTTTAATTTAATTTAGCACTATTATATCTTAAGGGGGTGGTGCAATTAGTAGTGTTGCGGCGTTTTCTGCAAGTTGAGTATAAGTTCGCAAGTTCAATTCCCGACAGTGAAATTTTCTAATATACTTTTTAAAATTAAAAAAAAAAAATGTTAATATATAATATTATGTGGTGCAACAGGATTGGGTTGCGGCTAGTCGTTTGTTTCTAAACCAATGGTCTGCGGTTCAAACCCGGCACAGACTCAGAAATTAAAAACTTTTTTTTTATATTTTATATACATTTTCTTTTTTTTTTTTTTATATGTAAATGAAAATAATCGGTTTGATGTCAAATGTATGGAGTGGCGCAACTAGTAGGGTTGCTGCATGTTCTGTTAGTAGTGTTGCAATTAGTAGTGTTGCGGCGATTTCTGCAAGTTGAGTATAAGTTCGCAAGTTCAATTCCCGACAGTGAAATTTTCTAATATACTTTTTTAAATTAAAAAAAAAAAAAATGTTAATATATAATATTATGTGGTGCAACAGGATTGGGTTGTGGTTAGTCGTTTGTTTCTAAACCAATGGTCTGCGGTTCAAACCCGGCACAGACTCAGAAATTAAAAACTTTTTTTTTTATATTTTATATACATTTTTTTTTTTATATGTAAATGAAAATAATCGGTTTGATGTCAAATGTATGGAGTGGCGCAACTAGTAGGGTTGCTACATGTTCTGGAACCTGAGTCTGATATCGCGGGTTCAATTCCCATGAGTGACTTGATATAAAATTTTTTTTAAATTTAATTTTAAAACATAAATTTTAAATTACAGTCGTATTCAAATATTAATTTCGAATACCAGGAGCGCTCGACTGTAGCCTTTCTTACTTGTTATACTCTCTGCAAGAGTATATTGGGTTTGTGCAAATGTATGTAACAGGCAGAAGGAGGCGTGGCAGACCCCATAAAGTATATATATTCTTGATCAGCATCACAAGCCGAGTCGTTATAGCCATGTCCGTCTGTCCGTCTGTCTGTCTATCCGTATGAACACACAGATTTCAGAGATGGTAAGAGCTACAAGTTCGAGTTTGGTCTCAATCGACTCGATATTTAGTCAGTCAATACAAGAATCTTTTTTTTTTTTTGATGCCACGCCCCATTCGCCCACAATGAGTAAAAAACCCGTCACACCTCGGAAAAAATCTATGTTTTCGGCGAATATCTCAGTAACTATGGCACCTAGGAATACCAATTTTGGTTCACGTGTTCCAAAAGACCGCACAAATTCAATGACATCAAAAATTTTGGGCTGCCATGCCCCCTTTTTCCGCAAGAAATAAAAGAAAATTTCAAACTTGCATGCCGTTTTCAAAGCATTTATTCTTATCGTACAGTATTGTTATTTTTGATTCGTTTGAAGACGTATCATGTCAAACTCTCCTCAAAGTTTCTTAAGAATCCGACCATAAACAAGAAAGAAATTAAGCAACAAAAATTTTATTCGAGAGCAATGACTGCAAGAGAGACAGCGCTAGTCGTGCCGACCAATAGTATTCATACACACATATGTATGTGCATATATTTAACGTCAAACGAATTTATATGTACATACAGACAAATACATGTATGCTCGATTATGCTTAGCTTTTTTTTATTGTTTTAACGTGTTCTAATACAAGAAGTATCTATTGTAATATCTGGATACCAATTTAAGCAGAGAGTATTATACGGTCGGGCGTGTTCGACTGTACTTTTCTTTCTTGTTTTTTATATAACTACATTTTTATATATAAATTAAAATAATCGGGTATACTAGTAGGGTGCAGCATGATATGGAACTTGCGTCAGCAAGCGCGGGGTCGAATCCCATCAGTGACTTGATTTAAAATTTAGAACAAAATTTTTTTTTAAATTTTATTTTAAAACTTAAATTTAAAATTACAGTCGTATTCAAATATTAATTTCGAATACAAGGAGAGTACAGGGTTTTTTACAGTCGGCGCGCTCGACTGTAACCTTTCTTACTTGTTTAATTATTCTTAAGTGAAAGCAGAGTTTACCCTTCTTAATTCTCAATTCTATGAAAATTATCTCGCTCGCTGCAAGATTCAATTTGCGCGTGATCCTAAACCATTCTATAACTTTGTTAATTCTAAACATAATTTCAGTAAAATTCCAGTAAAGTACTTACACCTCTAGTTTGCCTACTAACTCCTCCTACCCTATAAAATTCCACCCTCTAATTATGTTTTTCTGTCGATTATTACTGATAGTTGCATGCTTTCTTCCATTAAAACCTTAAAATATTCCTTCTCTCCTGGGCCAGACAACATTCCAAGTTGTGTGCTCAAATTGTGCGGTTCTTCTATAATAAAACCTCTCTCAATTCTTTTTAACCTTTCTTTAGAATCATCTGTCTTTCCTACCTTATGGAAAGAATCTTACATTGTCCCACTGCATAAATAAGGGTGCAAGTCGGATGTATCCAATTACAGGGGAATTGTGAAATTGTCCGCAATACCGAAGCTCTTTGGAAAGATAATTACATCGACTTTGCAAAACCTCTGCAAGTCAATTATCTCCCCTGCCCAATCTATTGGAATTCACCTCTTATATAAATGAAGCATTCCTAATAAAATGAAAATTGATGTTATATATACTGACTTCATTAAAGCGTTTGACTCAGTCAATCATAACTTCCTTTTACATAAACTTAGTATTTTAGGTTTCCCACCTTTTCTTCTACTGTGGATATCATCATATCTCACTGGTAGGACCCAAAAGGTTATGCTTAGATCAGCCATCTCTAAATCTGTTTTTGTTACTTCTGGAGTTCCCCAGGATAGTCACCTAGGCCCATTATTTTTTAATCTTTTTTATACCCTTGCAGAGGGTATATTGTTTTTGTCACGATGTTTGTAACGCATTGAAGGACGCGTTGCAAACCCAATAAAGTATATATATTCTTGATCAGCATCAACAGCCGAGTCGATATAGCCATGTTCGTCTGTCCGTCTGTTGCAATGCAAACTAGTCTCTCAGTTTTAAAGCTATCGTGGTGAAACTTGGTACACATGTGTATTCTCTCTGCACGCAGTACATGTGTTAAAATCGGATCACTATATCATATAGCTCCCATAGGAACAATGCTAAAAATTGCTTAGTATAATTCATTTTTTCAATTTTTGTTTTCATTTTTTTTTTTTTTTTTTTTTTGACGTGTAATGCTATGAATACTAGATTAATTTGTACTTTTTTTTTTGACGTGCAATGCCATGAATACTAGATTAATAATGTTTTTTTGGCAAACAATTCAAGGAGTACTTGATTGTACAACACAATTGTTTTTTTCAAAACAGTGCACAATTGTTTTTTTTTAAACAGTGATAAAACTAAGTGTCTTAGTGATAAGTGTCTTATTGTGAATCTGCAAGGGTATTTATCTTCGGCTAGCCGAAGATAACCTTTTTTTCTTGTTATAAATGACCTTCCTTCTTCGCTATCATATTGTCACATACTTTTTAACAGGGTTACTCCTTACTTAGCCAATTACTACATTGACAATGTACCCTTAAATCGCATTTTGTCTGTTAATGACCTTGGTGTTCTCTTTGATAATAAGTTAAGTTTCACACATCATATTTCCACAATTGTCAATAAAGCCAAGGGCACACTTGAATTTATTAAACGCTGTTCTAAGGAATTTAATGATTCCTTCATCACAACACAGATTTCTTCACACATCCCTTGTCCGACCCATTCTTGAATATTGTTCATGTGTCTGGTCTCCTCAACATGCTCATACTCAAGACCTAATTGAGTCTGTGCGAAAGCAGTTTTTACTCTTCGAGGACTTCGAGGACTCAATTGGGACCCTGATCTTCGCCTTCCATCTTACACTAACAGGCTCTTACTACTGAATCTTTTGTCCCTTATTAACCGCAGGAGAGTTCTTGGAGTACTTTTCCTTCATGAACTTTTAGTTGGTGATATCTGCCCCCCAATCCTTTTAGAACGACTTAATTGTAATGTTCCAAGCAGGACAACCAGATACTCCATCCCTTTACATCTTCCTACATGACCTGATGACTATGCTTTGCGCAATCGTTTTCGGATATTATGCGCTCATTACAATGAAGACTATAAAAAAAGTGATACATCTCTCTCTCTTTCTCAATCCTAAAGCTTACACTTTACAGCCATCTCCGTTAAATCTCTGAATTTCAGGGACACCATGTTTGGAGTCTTTACCAATCATGTGTCCTTTTAAATCATAGATCTTTTCGTGATAGATTTGGCATACATTTTTATTGATCTGATAGGGTTTTTCCTAATCCGCGCAACAAATGATGGTGTTTTAAAGGGGGGCGAAAGCTGATCCAAGCTTTAGATTGGCGAGGTGCCAATATCTTCTGCTGTTGCTGTGGGGGGAATAAAGCCGAGATAATTTAAATAAAGGCGCGCGATACTCCGTTTTATGAATTTAAATTGTCTTTATTTGGGATATGAAAAACACTCGCGAACAGTGTGCGGGGTGAAAAATACAAAGTTGTAAAAAATGTAT
>JAWNPM010000040.1:2500-87500 GCA_035047505.1 Drosophila parthenogenetica
AAGTAGCTACACCCAATTGCTAGCTGGCATCGTTTATGGTTAGAACTAGGGCGGTATCTGATCGCCTTCGAACCTCTAACTTTCGTTCTTGATTAATGAAAACATCTTTGGCAAATGCTTTCGCTTAAGTTAGTCTTACGACGGTCCAAGAATTTCACCTCTCGCGTCGTAATACTAATGCCCCCAAACTGCTTCTATTAATCATTACCTCTTGATCTGAAAACCAATGAAAACAGAACAGAGGTCTTATTTCATTATCCCATGCACAGAATATTCAGGCATTTGAAGCCTGCTTTAAGCACTCTAATTTGTTCAAAGTAATTGTACCGGCCCACAATAACACTCGATGAAGAGCACTAATGCAGGTTTTTAAATAGGAGGAATACATAAAAAATACAAGTATTTAAATACATATAAGAACTCCACCGGTAATACGCTTACATACATAAAGGTATAGTACTAACTACAATTGTAAGTTGCACTACCCGTATGAAGCACAAGTTCAACTACGAACGTTTTAACCGCAACAACTTTAATATACGCTATTGGAGCTGGAATTACCGCGGCTGCTGGCACCAGACTTGCCCTCCAATAGGTCCTTGTTAAAGGATTTAAAGTGTACTCATTCCAATTACAGGGCCTCGGATATGAGTCCTGTATTGTTATTTTTCGTCACTACCTCCCCGAGCTGGGAGTGGGTAATTTACGCGCCTGCTGCCTTCCTTAGATGTGGTAGCCGTTTCTCAGGCTCCCTCTCCGGAATCGAACCCTGATTCCCCGTTACCCGTTGCAACCATGGTAGTCCTAGATACTACCATCAAAAGTTGATAGGGCAGACATTTGAAAGATCTGTCGTCGGTACAAGACCATACGATCTGCATGTTATCTAGAGTTCAACCAGTGTAACGATCTTGCGATCGCTTGGTTTTAGCCTAATAAAAGCACACGTTCCAAAAGGTCCGTGTTTTAATTGCATGTATTAGCTCTAGAATTACCACAGTTATCCAAGTAACTGTTAACGATCTAAGGAACCATAACTGATATAATGAGCCTTTTGCGGTTTCACTTTTAATTCGTGTGTACTTAGACATGCATGGCTTAATCTTTGAGACAAGCATATAACTACTGGCAGGATCAACCAGAATAATGTTATTCTTTTTATGTGAATAATATATATTCACATAAATATTATATTAATATTTGTAAAATACATGACAACTCATAAATACTTTTGAATAAATATGATATGTATATAAAAACGAATATGGCCATATTTAAATAGCAATCATGTTCGTAATTTATAAAAACTTGACAACTCTTATACATATTATATATAAATATATACATACAAATTCGTTCAAAAATATCATTTTAATTACACTTACTTAATATATAATATATCACACATGCATTATTTAAATTCAACCGAAATTGAAAGAAAATATTATATTTTGACAATAAATTAATAATTTACATTAGATGCATAAACATGTAATAATTATATATTAAATAAAACCTTTAAACATAATGTTATATTATGTTTAAAGTTAATCTGCAATTATTCAGACTGTTGCATATTCCTTGCATAAGAGAATCGGAAAAACACTTGTGAACAAGCACTCACGCCTGTCAATTCTCTAATAAGGTTACACACTTCTCCCTTTATATAAATATACATTATATAAGGGGAATTCCATATTAAAACCAATCATTTTAAATGTTGGTAATAATATTATTTACTTGTTTGTTTGTTTGTTTGTTTGTTACTTTACTTGTTTCGTGTGTTTATTATAATCATCCATTTGTTGATTATAATTATATATTATATTATTATATTATATATATTTTAAATATATATAAATTCCAAAATATATATGTAGTAATATATTTTGATAATATAATGGATTTCCCTTTGCGATAAAATTCGAAAACATATTAAATATATATAAGTCAAATATATAAAAATATATTTAAACAAATATATCTCGGCTTATTTCAACTATTTATCATTATATTGTAAGTCATCGCAGCCAAGCGTTCTAGGACGACAATAACGATTTATTATCTACAATATATAGGGTCCACCATTATATTATAAATGCTTATCTGAAATCGCATAGATGAGCACACACTGCTCACCATGTATAGGTTTTGTGACACGTTTTCTCTAAATGGGTCACTTTATTTAAGGCTTTCCCTTAATTTATTATTTTGCATGCATTATATAAATAATACACTAATAAACTTCATTATTTTTGCACCATATACTTTAAATACCCATGCCGGCAAGATATTGCACCACAGTCATATGGAATTTATATATTTAATTTTTTTCTCATATGACATACCTCGCACGACACCACTCCCTATATAGGTTTTGTGACACGTTTTCTCTAAATGGGTCACTTTATTTAAGGCTTTCCCTTAATTTATTATTTTGCATGCATTATATAAATAATACACTATTAAACTTCATTATTTTTGCACCATATACTTTAAATACCCATGCCGGCAAGATATTGCACCACAGTCATATGGAATTTATATATTTAATTTTTTTCTCATATGACATACCTCGCACGACACCACTCCCTATATAGGTTTTGTGACACGTTTTCTCTAAATGGGTCACTTTATTTAAGGCTTTCCCTTAATTTATTATTTTGCATGCATTATATAAATAATACACTATTAAACTTCATTATTTTTGCACCATATACTTTAAATACCCATGCCGGCAAGATATTGCACCACAGTCATATGGAATTTATATATTTAATTTTTTTCTCATACGACATACCTCGCACGACACCACTCCCTATATAGGTTTTGTGACACGCTTTCTCTAAATGGGTCACTTTATTTAAGGCTTTCCCTTAATTTATTATTTTGCATGCATTATATAAATAATACACTATTAAACTTCATTATTTTTGCACCATATACTTTAAATACCCATGCCGGCAAGATATTGCACCACAGTCATATGGAATTTATATATTTAATTTTTTTCTCATATGACATACCTCGCACGACACCACTCCCTATATAGGTTTTGTGACACGCTTTCTCTAAATGGGTATCACTTTTCTCAAGACCGTTACATGATATTATCATAACGCACTGCTATACTTCATTTTAGCAATTTATATTATAATTTTTTACATGACCATGTGATATTTCATATCATACTGCTATACCTTTTTATTTTTCCCAAACTATATATATTTTTCACATGACATAAAATTGACCATGTGTTATTTCATATCGTACTGCTATACGTTATTATTTTTGCCAAACTTATTATTCGAGTCATATTATATATATTTTTCACATGACATAAAATTGACCATGTGTTATTTCATATCGTACTGCTATACGTTATTATTTTTGCCAAACTTATTTTTTGAGTCATATAATATATATTTTTCACATGACATAAAATTGTCCATGTGTTATTTCATATCGTACTGCTATACGTTATTATTTTTGCCAAACTTATTATTCGAGTCATATTATATATATTTTTCACATGACATAAAATTGACCATGTGTTATTTCATATCGTACTGCTATACGTTATTATTTTTGCCAAACTTATTATTCGAGTCATATTATATATATTTTTCACATGACATAAAATTGACCATGTGTTATTTCATATCGTACTGCTATACGTTATTATTTTTGCCAAACTTATTTTTTGAGTCATATAATATATATTTTTCACATGACATAAAATTGACCATGTGTTATTTCATATCGTACTGCTATACGTTATTATTTTTGCCAAACTTATTATTCGAGTCATATTATATATATTTTTCACATGACATAAAATTGACCATGTGTTATTTCATATCGTACTGCTATACGTTATTATTTTTGCCAAACTTATTTTTTGAGTCATATTATATATATTTTTCACATGACATAAAATTGTCCATGTGTTATTTCATATCGTACTGCTATACGTTATTATTTTTGCCAAACTTATTTTTTGAGTCATATAATATATATTTTTCACATGACATAAAATTGACCATGTGTTATTTCATATCGTACTGCTATACGTTATTATTTTTGCCAAACTTATTATTCGAGTCATATTATATATATTTTTCACATGACATAAAATTGACCATGTGTTATTTCATATCGTACTGCTATACGTTATTATTTTTGCCAAACTTATTTTTTGAGTCATATAATATATATTTTTCACATGACATAAAATTGACCATGTGTTATTTCATATCGTACTGCTATACGTTATTATTTTTGCCAAACTTATTATTCGAGTCATATTATATATATTTTTCACATGACATAAAATTGACCATGTGTTATTTCATATCGTACTGCTATACGTTATTATTTTTGCCAAACTTATTTTTTGAGTCATATTATATATATTTTTCACATGACGTTAAATTGACCATGTGTTATTTCATATCGTACTGCTATAATTTATTATTTTTGCCAAACTTATTTTTTGAGTCATATAATATATATTTTTCACATGACATAAAATTGACCATGTGTTATTTCATATCGTACTGCTATACGTTATTATTTTTGCCAAACTTATTATTCGAGTCATATTATATATATTTTTCACATGACATAAAATTGACCATGTGTTATTTCATATCGTACTGCTATACGTTATTATTTTTGCCAAACTTATTTTTTGAGTCATATTATATATATTTTTCACATGACATAAAATTGACCATGTGTTATTTCATATCGTACTGCTATACGTTATTATTTTTGCCAAACTTATTATTCGAGTCATATTATATATATTTTTCACATGACATAAAATTGACCATGTGTTATTTCATATCGTACTGCTATACGTTATTATTTTTGCCAAACTTATTTTTTGAGTCATATTATATATATTTTTCACATGACGTTAAATTGACCATGTGTTATTTCATATCGTACTGCTATAATTTATTATTTTTGCCAAACTTATTTTTTGAGTCATATAATATATATTTTTCACATGACATAAAATTGACCATGTGTTAATTCATATCGTACTGTTATACGTTATTATTTTTGCCAAACTTATTTTTTGAGTCATATTATATATATTTTATGTGTTATTTCATATCGTACTGCTATAATTTATTATTTTTGCCAAACTTATTATTCAAATAATTTTATTTCATACAACATTGACAAGTGTTTATATGGTTTATGGTCCACCAAAATAATATATTTATTAACTTATTTAAACCGTATACCACATTTATCAAATCTTACATATATTAACCTTCATTGTCATAATATGCCTTGTCTAACAATTCTATCACAAATTTATGTGTGTACATTAATATATTACAACAATAAATTGATGCAATTTATTTTATTTCAAATTGTGTTGTATTTTATTATATTTTCTGCGTTTTTCCCATCATTGACGACCCATGAGCCGCCCGCCTAGTGATTTATCACTCAGACTTATCAAAGTTTTGGTTTATTTCATTACGTCAAAAGTTATTTTATTGAAACAAATTTAAAATACACCATTTTACATTGGCACATATTTCAAATCTTTCAATAAATTTTTTTACTTTAAAAATGTTGCGAAATGTCTTAGTTTTACACAAGCGGTTATAATGCGATATTTGACAATAATTTTAAATATATTCAAGCTTGAGCATTATAATCAATACATGTAACACATTAACCTGAACGCAGGTACAACATTGTAATTAAAAGTTGTTGCATTTATATACAGTACAGTACATTTGTGCAACGCATGTATACTATGGTACATATACACTCAAATTGTCTTGTATACATATTTCGTAGAAAAATGTATCAATATTTGCTACCACCAATTTATATACGCCACATATATTAGGAATAGTCTACAATTGTTTTATATTAGATTTGCCACATTAAGCCATTCTGACATATATTAACCTCCACACTTATAAAATGCAATGTTTATTTTCTACCATAAAGAACATGTTGCTATATAAACAAGAGCAACTTAAAAAATTAATTTTTACTTACGCCACTTATATCAGGAATAGATTATTTCTATTGTGTTAAATTATTTTTTATATGCCACATTAAGCCAATCTGACAACTTTTAACGCCACTAACTAAATACAGTATGTATTATGGCGAACCAATTTGATACCAATTTATTTATACATATATATATATATATATAACAGTATCTGTTATATATTTTGTTTTGCCTCCCTCCTCCCACAACAATGTACATACAAATGTATTACATTTATATATACATTTCATTATATATCGAATCGTCAAGCAAAGGATAAGCTTCAGTGGATCGCAGTATGGCAGCTGCTCAACCACTTACAACACCTTGCCTGTTATAAAAGTCGTTTACAATTGATTCTAGGCTTTGTCATTGTATTAAATAATGTTTTAATATATAACTAGCATGGCATCAGGTGATCGAAGATCCTCCCAATTTACTATGTTATATGTAACATTGGCATCACATCCATTGTCGTCTATTAAGTAAATAATAAACTTTTAATGGTTTAGAAGCCATACAACGCAAATTGCCCCATATTTATCATTGCAGTCCAGCACGGATACGACCTTAGAGGCGTTCAGGCATAATCCAACGGACGTAGCGTCATACCACTGTTCGCTCGAACAAGTATTGTGCCATTGGTCCGTACCTGCGGTTCCTCTCGTACTACGCAGGAATGCTGTCGCAACAACGTTTTGTCATTAGTAGGGTAAAACTAACCTGTCTCACGACGGTCTAAACCCAGCTCACGTTCCCTTGCATGGGTGAACAATCCAACGCTTGGTGAATTTTGCTTCACAATGATAGGAAGAGCCGACATCGAAGGATCAAAAAGCGACGTCGCTATGAACGCTTGGCCGCCACAAGCCAGTTATCCCTATGGTAACTTTTCTGACACCTCTTGTTAAAAACTCTTTAAACCAAAAGGATCGATAGGCCGAGCTTTTGCTGTCCCTGTGTGTACTGAACACCGAGATCAAGTCAGCATTTGCCCTTTTGCTCTATGTGTGGTTTCTGTCCGCACTGAGCTGGCCTTGGGACACCTCCGTTATTATTTGAGAGATGTACCGCCCCAGTCAAACTCCCTACCTGGCAATGTCCTTGAATTGGATCATACCTGAGTAATTGGAGTTATACCAAATTTCTAAATCGAAAATACATAAATGCATTTTTTCATTAAAGAATTTGTTTGCGATTATATAACAAACTCGTGATACTTTGATCAAGAAGCTTGCATCAAAACCCAATACCATAAGATATAATAAATATATCCGTATAATGGCTAGGAAATGATACACGTTCCATTTAATCAAGTAAGTAAGGAAACAATAAGAGTAGTGGTATTTCATTGTCGATACTAAACCGAAGTCTAATATCTCCCACTTATTCTACACCTCTTATGTCTCCTTACACTGCCAGATTAGAGTCAAGCTCAAAAGGGTCTTCTTTCCCCGCTAATTATTCCAAGCCCGTTCCCTTGGCTGTGGTTTCGCTAGATAGTAGATAGGGACATAAAGTCTAGTTTGTTTTACGTGGCGTCTACCACCTTTTGGGGTTTACAACCACGGTACACGATTGCGTCACATATGTGGCGCATAGTACAGCGGGTGAATTTGAGCGTCCACCAACGCCCCCGAAAGTTTAAACTTTCAGGTGCCAATAGAATGCATGCTGTCGGGCATAACATTCCCCCTTGGTGAGGGGCGAGGCCCATCTAAAACCTCTGCTGGTCTATGGGTACAGCACCCGGTTGTTACACGCAACTCCACGCCGAGCCTGCGGCTCTACCCGCATCTGGGTCTAACCAACAACCACCACGAAACTCCCACAAAGGGGGCCAACCTCATTGGGCTGGCCTTGGCCGCCAGCCCATCCCGTGGTGCCAAATTAGCAGCTTTGGTCGGCTGTTCGCAATCAAGATTGCTTCCCATTCTGGTTTCCGACAACCGGGCACTGGGTGGGCGCCGTCGATCGTTCTTTCATGCGAAAGAAGGTCTTCCAAATTGAGGCTTTGGTCTGCCCTTCGACTCCTCCGAGGAGTTGTCTGCCAGATTAAAGTGCTCTGGTAAGACTTCGTGACTTGGTACAAGTACCGCATCACTGCCAGATTAAAGTGCTCTGGTGAGACTTCGTGATTTGGCACAAGTGCCGCATCACTGCCAGATTAAAGTACTCTGGTAAGACTTCGTGAATTGGCACAAGTGCCTCGTCACTGCCAGATTAAAGTGCTCTGGTAAGACTTCGTGATTTGGCACAAGTGCCGCATCACTGCCAGATTAAAGTACTCTGGTAAGACTTCGTGAATTGGCACAAGTGCCTCGTCACTGCCAGATTAAAGTGCTCTGGTAAGACTTCGTGATTTGGCACAAGTGCCGCATCACTGCCAGATTAAAGTGCTCTGGTAAGACTTCGTGATTTGGCACAAGTGCCGCATCACTGCCAGATTAAAGTGCTCTGGTAAGACTTCGTGATTTGGAAAGTCCGCATCACTGCCAGATTAAAGTGCTCTGGTAGGACTTCGTGATTTAGTACAAGTACCGCATCACTGCCAGATTAAAGTACTCTGGTAAGACTTCGTGGCATGGTCCAGGTTCCAGTACCACTTCCAGTTTTGGTCATCACTGACCCGGCACTGGTTGATCCTGGGTGTCCTCCTGAAGGATCATCCCTCGCCGCCGTCTAACAAACGCCTCTTTCGCAAACAACTCCAGTCTGCGGAGCTGTTCCGGTGTATCCAGGACCCGGGAAAAATCCCAACCGGCGTCCCCTCCTCTCACACCAAGTCCGTCGAGGTCTCGCAAATCTGCATAGAGGGGGCAAGCAACTAGCACGTGCTGCCAGTCCTCGCACTCAGCACCGCATTGACACGCGGGCGTTGTGCTCAGAGTTCTCCGATGCAGAAACGCGTTCAGCGATCCATGGCCCGTCAGCAGGAATCCAGCGTGGAGACTAAATCCAAAGTCCATCCGGCTGAAGACAAAGCGTGTGTCCGGGATAAAGCGATGAGTCG
Source organism: Drosophila parthenogenetica (assembly GCA_035047505.1). Classification (NCBI taxonomy): domain Eukaryota; kingdom Metazoa; phylum Arthropoda; class Insecta; order Diptera; family Drosophilidae; genus Drosophila; species Drosophila parthenogenetica. Next base: position 11,551 of record JAWNPM010000040.1, read on the forward strand.
GTCGACCGTGCTCATCGTCATCCCACCTGCGTTGCCACTCGCAGCACATGCGCTCGTCCAGCATCGCCTTCATCTGCCTCCGATCTAGATTTGCCAGATCCAGACCGTACAGCCAATCGCTATCCTCCAGCGGGTGGGCACGCTTGACTTTGAACATGATTGCCAATTTCTTGGCAACCAGGTCCAAAGGTGGAGCTCCAGCAAGCACCTGCAGTGCCACGGTGGACACTGTTCGGCATACCGCAAGGCATCCTAAGAGCATGACTCTTTGGCAGGAGATGAGGCGCCTCCTGGCCCCCGACTCTCTCCCAACCACGGAATACCACACCGAGGCACCAAATAGTGCACAGGGCACCATGAGTCCGGCATAAATGGTGCGTTTCGCTCGGGGACTGAGACCCCAGTCGACCCGCAGCACGCGACTCAATGCTCCGACGACTCCAGCCAGCTTTCCTCGCAATCCTGCGATATGCGGTTGGAAATTCAACCTCTCGCCGACTGTGATGCCAAGGTACCGGTACTGAGTGACGTACGGCAGACTCGCTCCTGCGACTCGTACCAAGGGTGGCCTGGAAGCGGCCAATCTCCCCTTCAACATCATCATTGCCGTCTTGCTGGTTGAGATCGAGACTCCGACCTCAGCTCCCCAGGCTCCCACGACGGACATCAGCTCCTCACCTCGTCTCTCCAGTTCGGCTCTCGACCTTCCTTCGACGAGAACCAGCAGATCGTCGGCGTATGCGCTGAAAACGCACAAGGGCTCCAAACGCTGGAGTAGCACATCCATCATGGTGTTCCAAATGAACGGCCCACTGATGGATCCTTGTGGACAGCCTCGAGTCACCTCGACGTCGACCTCTCCAAATCTGCTGGTCATCCTCGCCCTCCTGCCGCAGAAGAAGCTTCTCCACAAGCTGGCTTCCTGGCATCCTAGGGCTATTAAGCGGCGCATCGCGGCGCTCCACTCAATGTTGTCGAAGGCTCCTTTGAAGTCAACGAACAGACCTAGTACGTAGTTCGCCTGGCTGGCGGCTACGCTGGTCTGGACATGCCTCCACGCGTCCTCCACGCAGTGTCCAGGTCGAAAGCCGAATTGCCATCGATTTCCATCCGGGAGCACCTCCTTCATCCGACTCACCATGATCCCCTCCAGCACCTTGCCAAACACTGGCAGCAGGCAGATACCCCGATAGGATGCTGGATTGCTCCTATCCTTGTCGGGGCCCTTGAGGAGCGCCACTACTCGCGGGCACTTCCACTCAAGTGGGAAATATCCCTCTGCCACACAACGGGAAAGCAACGTTGTGATGTGCTCGGGGATGGCACGCCATACAGCCTTGCAGATACCGCCTGTAATGCCGTCCAATCCGGGAGAGCGCCTGCTCTTCAACCGGGCGACGCATGCTTCGACCTCGAAAGCTTCGAGAGCCGGTGCAGCTCCGTTCTGGATGACAATGTCGTCACTCGCTTCTGCAACTGGGAAAAAGTTGCGGAGGAGGAGACTCGCGCAGTCGTGCCAAGTTACAACCAGCCTGTCATCCGAACGAAGGCATCCCAGATCTGCGGACCGCTTTCGTCCTCGGCATATCCGGTATACGTGCCCCCATGGGTCATCCCTGTGGTCTCCAACGAAGCTCCGCCAGTGATCCTCCTTCGTCTTCAGGATGAGCTTCTTGAACTCGCGAACGGCTGTTCGCAGATGAGAAGCAAGAAGCTGCGCAGAGTCATGATCTCTGCGCCGGGCATCCTGGAGCCTCCGCCTCAGTCTCCTGACCTCCCGGCGTTTGGTACTCAGCTCTGTGGTCCACCACTTCACCTTTCCCGTGGCTCTGGACGGCCTGCGGCCCAGCACCCTGTCGCACACGGACTGTACGGCAAGGCGTAGTGCAGACACCGAGGAGTCCAACGGCGAATTCCTGATATCCTCCAAGGGAAGGTGCTCCAGGATTTCCTCTACCAGCTCCGAGTCAAACAGTCGCCAATTTGCATTGTTGAGCTTCCAGGACGGTACAGGAGCATATGTGCTCTCAACTGTATCTGGGGACGGCGATACCACAACAGTAATCATGTTATGGTCGCTAAGGTCCCACTCGTCCACACTCCAGTCATACGCGGCCCACGTAGACGCTGCTCTGTTGGCAAATGTCACGTCTATATCGCTCTGTCCACGGCGATTGTCGAACGTAAATACCTCGCTGTATCGATTGAGGACTTCGGCTCCGCTCCCTACGATCCAATCCTCCAGCTGCTCACCCCGATTGTAGTTCAGCTGACCACGAAAACTTTCGTAGCGCTTACTGAACCACATCAGGGATACAGCATTTGCGTCTAGGCTGAGGATGACCGGAGTACTGCTCGCCTGTAGCAGTACGGCATCCATATACGCTAGATCTCGCATTATCGATACAGCTTGTGCATGGCAGTACAGTGAGGTCAGGTAGAATGAGCCATTTCTACCAGTGACCCTCACGCATACTCCAGCCTCGGTGATCAGCGACTCGACTGGTAGGCAGATGGCATCTGGGTCGTCGACGATGACGGCGGCGTTTCTCCTGCGTCCATCGAACAGCTTACTGCCGAACACTCTCATCCCGGATGGGAATCCTGTGATTCGGCCCGCTTCGTCCGAATACGGCTCTTGCAGCAGCGCAAAGGTGTGGCCAAGTTCGCGCATACGTACACCAATGTCGATGCACGCAACGCGTCCCCGACCACAGTTGGCCTGGATGAGCCCAAACATGTTAGTGCCTGGACTGCACCCTTGCCAACACTGCCCCGTAGATCGGGCACGATGCTGAGAGCATCGAATGCCCCGAAGGCAGCCCCTTAAAGCGGCAATTCCGGCAGTCCACCGGGTTCACGCACTTCGCTGCAACGTGGCCCGTTTGTCCACACTGGCGGCACACGTCCTGCTTGAAGCGGCACTGAGACACCTTGTGGTCAAATCCGACGCACCTATGGCAAGCATAGGTACGGACGAGCGACCGGCATCGGTACGAAAACCACTTGATGTAGACCCGACCGGTCCTCTCAAGTATGGCCAGCGCTTTCTCGTCCACGTCTAGCGTCAGCGACACACTGGCACCATCCGTGACGGACCAAGGCTTCGACTCCAAGTGCACAGCTTTCTTGAATGCAGCCGCCGTCATTTCCTCCTGGAAGTTGTTTGCGAACAACTCCTCCATGAAGAGCTCCGGCTCTATGCTAGTGTCCACATCGAACACCGTGACCTTGGGTCTGACACCCTGGCTCTGCTGGACTTTGAGTCCAACCTCTGCAAACTTCTTGTTTGCCACCACGCGCTTAATCTCGCTCGCCGACGGCGTGCGGATGATGGCTCCTCCTCGCTTCACCTCACGCACTTCGTGCACACGTACACCAAGTGCGGGTGCAACTTCCCGGCGAACGCGCTCAGCAACCTGCTGTGGCGTCTCCTCGGGATTGCTGCTGGTCACCATTGCTGACCAGGTCTCTGGAGGCCTCCGGAAACTGGGAGCAGCAATGGAAGCTGCGGCAGCGGCGGCGTAGCTAGCAGCGGCTGGCTGTGTGACCGGGGCTGTCACCTGTGGTGCGGGCGGTCCACCCGAGAGGCTCTGCAGCATCGCGTTCCTCACGGCGAGCGACATGGCTAGCTCCTCCAGGCGCTTGATGGCAGCCGAGATCTCCCTCGCTGCATCCTGCGGAATGCCCACCATGGCATTTCGAAAACCTTCCCCTGCTGCGGAAATCTCCGCCAGAACCGCGGGCGTTCCTTGTGCTACGATGCGCCAGGCAGGGCACAGGGGCACTGCGGGGAGCGGCAGCGACAACGGGGGCGGCAACTGGAGCGGCAACAGGAGCGGCAACGGGAACGGTAACGGTGGCGGTAACGGGGGCGGCGACGGGGGCGGTAACGGGGGCGGCCGCGGGGGCTACGAACGTAGCAGCGGCGGGGGCAACGGCGACGGCAGGAGCAGCGGCTCCTGCAACCACGGGGGCGGCGGCTCTCGCGGACACGTCGCTCTCATCCGCTGAGCTCGCGTCTCTCACGCGCAGCTTTCGCGGGGGCGACTCTAACGGCGGCGGCATGGCTACGTCAGCCAGCGTCTGTGCGCGGGTGTCGGTCCGACCTCCACCTCCTCGACCACGCCTTTTTCTCCCCGACGAACGCGCGGAGCTGGCAGCACTGCTGCTCGCGTCGCTCTCCATTGCTCCTGTGCGATAGGCAACAATTTCAGAAAACTCTCGCCCGAAAGTATGCAGTACTTTTCGCCCGAAAGTATGCCGCTCTTTTTATTCGGCGCACAAAAGTATGCCGCACTTATAACAACTCTGCCTTTTTTTATTATTTTTTTTTTTATAAAAAAAAATTTTCTCTGTTATATTTTCCTTAATTTTACTGTTGAGTACAACTTAAATTAAACTATTTATAATATATACAAATTGAAGTTATAACTATGAGTTATAACAGGCAGGTTACATCAATCATTAAATTAATGTTCGGTTACATAGATCTCTAGGGTGATATTTTTTAAGGCGCCTCGGCCTCCTGACACCTCTTCCATTATCAACTAATCATCTTGCCAAAATATTTGGATGGTTCATTAATCTTGTTAGATATGCTTTAGCCTGCTTGTTTAATAAATCTCCTACTTTAGGTACCTCCAGTTGTGTCTCCAGATCTGCAGTGCGCATGTACCAGGGCGCTCCAGAGATCATTCTCAGGAACTTTGCCTGAAAAATCCTTATTTTCGCAAGATTCGACTTGGCGGCAATTCCATAGACCTGAAGTCCATATCTCCAAGATGGGGCAAATATGGTCTTGTAAATTAGAACCTTATTTTTCAAAGATAATTTGCTTGTGCTTTTAAGGAACCAATACATTTTCTTTAATCTCGCTGAGAGGGCTTTACTTATGCTCGAAATATGTTTTTGAAAAGTGAGGTTTCTGTCTAAATAAACTCCAAGGTATTTGTAACCTTCATGATGTTCCATGTGTTGTTGCTGAAAGGATATCATTGGACAGCAGCCTGGTCTTAAAGCATAGGTAACATTAGCACATTTGCCAGCATTGATGCCAACATTCCATGTCTTAGCCCATTCCTCAAAAGTGTAAAGATAATCTTGAAGAACCTAGCAGCATCTTGCAACGTACTACTTCTTGTTTATATGCTGTATCGTCCGCAAATGTAGCAATTAAAAAATCAGGATTTTGAGTAGGTCCAGTTGGCATATCACGAATAAAAATAGAATATAATTTCGGCCCCAGAACACTGCCTTGAGGAACTCCAGCGTTAATTTCGCGAATAGTGGACTCCATATCTGACGATACCACCGAGAACGTCCTGTTGTTTAGGTAGCTTCGATAAGTGTACAGTTGCGGCGGCAGTAAATTTTAGCTTACACAATAGACCATATGCCATACACGATCAAATGCTTGCTTAATATCAAGATAGACAGCCACTAATATTCTTCAAACCCTTCCAGTATAAAGTTAACCACTCTATTAAGTTGTTCAGGAGTCCCATGAGACTTTCTAAATCCAAATTGAAATGGAGGTATCTTTGCTGAATTTCTTAATAGCTAAAACACGCGTTAATAGGCATCGTTCAACAACTTTTGCTATAGTAGGGAGCAGACTTATGGCCTGTATGAGTCTAAGGCAAAAGGGCTCTTTCCAGGTTTAAGTATCATACAGATGCTTGCTTTTTTCCATTGCTTTGGTACATGCCGCAAAACTGCATTAAATAACAATACCAAAAATAAAACCGCTTTGCAAGGCATGGATTTAACTGTGAAGTTGTCCAAAGCATCTTCTCCGGGAGCTTTTCTTGGTTTTAAGGCTTTTATTTCAGAAGATAACTCCTAAATGTTATTGGTGCTACTGGGAGGCATAGCTGTCCAGTGCAATCTAGAGTGGTTTGGAAAATTCTCATGAATTTATGGCAGGTATTAAAGGGCTTAAATCTGCTTCTAGCTCATCAGCAAATGCTTCTATTCTCTCTTGGGCAGTTCTGACCCAGGATCCATCTGATTTTCTGATTGGAAACTTTGGAGAAACTTGCTGCTTGTATTTTCTAGTTAATTGCCACAACGATGCTTTCCAGAGTCATCAGCGGTTAATTTGAAAGAAATCGATCATTTTCCTGAGTTTTATGAAGTAATATGAGATTTCTGACTCTGTTGGATACTCTACGATAACCCTGTCCACTTGAGGATCACGAGTACGACAATATTGCCTTCGAAGTCTTCTTTTGATAACAAGTAATGCTTCAATAGCAGGTGGAAGAATCCTCGGGTCCTAAATCAGAATGATTTGGACAGATTAAGAGCAGCAGAGTGTATTTTGTTGAGAAAAATAATAAGATCATCATTCTGTAGGACTAAAATTTCTATGTTCAAATCAAGTGTATCTTCCAGCTCTTGTTTAAATAGATCCAAGTTTGACCGAGGAGGCAACAGCCTTCGTTTTTTCGAAAATATTTTAGGAGATGAGTCTAAAACAGCAACAAGAGCAACATGATCAGACGCAAGCTGGTAATCAGTCCGTATACTAAGGGCAGGAGGTTGAATTCCATTATATATATAAAGAAGTCAATTGCACTTGGCGTTGCTCTCAAGTCATACGGAAAATGAGTTGCTTCCCAAGTCGCCAGGATTTGTACAGAAGATCTCAGAACAACATCTTGCAAACCATTGCCTCTCGTATCTGCTCTAGGAGAACCCCAAAGCCTAGTTTTAGATTGAAACACCACCTATTAAGAATTTGTTACCCAAGTTGCAAAAAAAGATTCTCTAAATCAGTTGCCATCCAAGACTCGTTCGGAGGAAGATATAATGAAGAAACTTGTAATTCACCGCACACTGATTTTGATTGTAGCCATTTGAAGTTGTGAAGTCCTTACTGGAGGTATTTGAGAAAATACAATTTCTTTATTGACGAGTATTGCAGCTCCACCTCTTTGCCTGATACTGAGATGATCCGCTTTATGGCAGTAGAATTGGTATGTAAAATGTATCCCGGTTGAGCAGTTTCAGTGATGAGTGACATCAATTTTAATACTTAGGAAATGAGCAAGATCTTCTGAGTTAGAACACCGCGGGATTCATCTCCGAGCTTTAATTGAGTATTTCTTCGGATCAAGTAAGTTTAGATATAGTCTGAGGTATTGATTGGAGCTTTCAGTCTTTAAGTCTTGCTTGAAATGAATCAAGTTTTGACGTAAGTGTTTCTATGACTGTTTCAAGCCTTGAAATAAAGAAATCAGTTTCATTTTTCCGGATTGATTTTGATACTTTTCATGTTGAGTACCAGAGCGCAGGGATCAGATAGGTTTGAGTTCCACGTAAAATAGAAGATGGTACAAATTGATGATAGGAGGCAGCAGGTGGATGTTTGTTAACACGTTTTTATTTAACTGTAGATAAATTTTGGCCTGCGTTCGTGAAGTTTGGCTTTGTAAATACGGCATGTTTTTGCTTCATGTTTTTCTCACAATAACACACAGTAGTTTATCAGACGAAGTTTCCGTGCATAGTGCAGTTGGATGATCGTGAGCACATTTTCCACAAACAAACGGTCTTAAGCAGTAATTTTTGGTGTGTCCAAAGTCTTGAATCTATGACAGAGTATAGATCAAGAGATTTTTTAGCTACTTCCACTGTAACTTTTTGTAGTCCAATTGAGTTACCTTAAGGGCATCTTTATTGTTTTTTGCACGAGCTATATCAACAAAAAAGAAGTTTCTGCGTACAACCTCCTCAACCTCCACTTCATTTACTTTACGCATGATCTTTCGGGGGCGGGGATTATGAATTCGAACTACTTAGTCCAGCATCTTTGAAGGCTTCAATAATCTGCTCATTAGGAGTTGAGCTAGAATTTTCTAAAAATAGTTTAAAGCCTTGTCTTCTTTTAGTTGATATGCGTAGTGACGAGCATTTTTTTCCTTAAGATATGGACTAGTGATCGATAATTATCAAAGTTTTCTACATAAACTTTAACAGTGTCATTTTTACAAATTCTGATGGTATAGTTTTTAGGCCCAATAACAAGATTTAGTTCATTTTCCATGACACATCTGTTACATCCCCAATGTTAATTGGCGGAGGTTTTTTTTGCTTTGGTTTTCTATGAATATCTTGGTCACATTCCAGTTTTTCAGCCAACTCCTCAGCTTTACCTATTTCTTCCTCGTGGGAATGTATGTCTTCATCAGAAAGTTTTCAAATTGATTTTTTGAAACTGGTATCTCGCTTAATTTCCCTTTCTTAGTATTACCTGTACTAGAAATGGGGGTCTCTTGCGGTTGGGTTTTACCGATTGCCAACGTGGCGAGCTTTGTTGAGGACTCTCTTGTAAAATATCCATTAGTTTGCCACTGCTTACCGTAACAGGAGTAGAGCAAATACTTCCAGTTATTGAAGATGTGACTGTGTAAGCTGTACTAAGAGAATAGTTTGAGACGTCAGCGTAGAGGTATTGGTACAAGATGTTCCAGCCCAACAGCTGATAGTTTGATGGTTAGGTGTAGATTTATCTGTAGATAGCGTGTTAACCACCGCTATATTGGCTCGAATTTGGGCAGGCGTGGCGCCAGCCACCAGTTTCATTTTTTCATAATTGATATGTGATATTAGCTCATTCATTAGCTATTTTAGTTGTAACAATATGTGTGCAGCCGCACACCAAAAGCTGCCGAATACAACAACAAGAACAACTGTTCTGTCGGTTTTTTCTTTCACAACGAACCGACTGTAAAATTATATTTTTAATATTTTGATAAAGAAAAGAAAAAGAGGAAAAAAAAATTATTTTTTTTTTGAAACAATTTTGTCAACTTGACGTAAAATAGGCAAAACAATTTTTCAGAGAAAAATAATCAGGTCTGAACTCTACGAGAACACGAACGAGAATAACAACTCTGCTGCCTTCTGATTGGCTGGCCAATCAGCAACGAGCAGCGGTACTCCGCACACGTATGCACAAATACAGACGCAGCAGCGAGATTCTTATCAGCGCGCTAATAAGCACTTTAAAAGTTGTTTTGATGTACCGAATCACTGCCAGATTAAGGGGTTATATACAAAGTTAATGCAGTAAAGTAAGCTAACTTTGTGAATTTTTTAAAAATGTTATGCAAAATTTTTTTAAAAATGCTAAGAACAATAGTTTAGTAACATATGTAAAGAAATAAAAACGATTTTAATTTCAAAAAAATGTTGAAAACTGGCTGAGTTAAAGGTCATGCCCCGAGATACCTTTTTTTTTATAGAGGTTTGCGGTGATCATTCTCCACGACGAACCGCTTAAATAAAATTAAAAAACTAAAAAAATCATGCAAGATAAATGTACTCTGGTGTACTTGAACGAAGCCGATTAAAAAAAAAAAATTTTTTTTTACTAAAAAAAATGGTTCAAATGAAAAATCGACTTTTTTGGTGTCAAATTTTTCAAATTTTGAAAAAAATTCAAATACTTTTCCATAAAAGTCGATCGTTCAAGTACACGATCAATACAAATACAAGAAAAAAAAATGTTGAAAATCGGTTGACAAGTTTTTGAGCTATCGTGATCACCGTAACAGTACTTTTGAAAAAAGTCATTCGAGATAATCGCATTCAAAGTTGTGTTTTGATATCAGCCGCGCACCAAATTCCATTGGAAAAACGGCTGTAACTTGAAAACTACTAGTCCGATCAAGATGAAATTTAGCACAGTTATTATCAAATGTATTTACTTTCAGAATATGCACAAAAAAAAGTGCATTTTGGGACGCCCATCTTTGTATATAACCCCTTAAAGTACTCAGGTAAGACTTCGCGGCATGGTCCAAGTTCCAGTACCACTTCCAGTTTAGACTAACCTCAGTCCGGCACTGGTCGGCCCGATCCTCCAGGTCCAACATTGTCCACCGACATGCGGCGCCTGCTGAAAAGTATGTAGGCTTAGTTCTCAAACAGTTGCATGCTGTCCGAGGTCGTCACGATGTCTGCGATGGTCCAGTCACCGAATGGTAACTGCCGAATTCCAAGCCCTTCCGGGTCCCGCACATCCGCATAGAGAGGGCACTCACACAGCACGTTTTGCCACTCCTCTATGGGATCGCCACATGGACATTCGGTAGTCTCGCTCAGACCACGCGCATGCAGAAAAGCGTTCAGCGATCCATGCAAAGCGACGCACAGTGACACACAACAGCAAATGAATAGTTGAATTAAGCCCACTGTTCACATGAAGCGCTCCCAGAAAGGCTGCAAACAGGTTTACATACATACATACACACTTACATACATCCACATAAAACATAAAAGAAACATAAAAGTTTCTTCTTTAAGTGCGGTCGAGTTTTTTCAAAGCTCCTTGTTAAAGTGCAAACTCCGCGATCCACACCTGAAATTTTTAAAGTGAATTTATCCAGGAAGCCTTTACAGGCACGAAGGTACTTGCGTGTGCTGAAGTCAACCCGGTGGACGTCGTACCTGCTCACGGTCCGCCAGTTGTTTTTCCCGCGCCCAGGCTGGGTAAGAGAGGTGAGGTAGCTTTTTTCTGTGTTGGCGCCTTTTCTTCCACTACTTTTGGAGTCAAAAGGCCACCAAAACAATAACAACTTTGTTTCACTCAGTCACTTCGATCTTATTGTTGCCTTGAGTTGATCAGCTGTCTCTACACAGAGTTGCTAAGTGAGAGCAACTAGAGTTGCCAGATATCGGCTTCTCCAAGTGTAACAGTGACGATCTAGGCAAGGCTGCCAGACCGCCGCGCTGCTTTAAAATCAACAACGCGCCAAACTTTCAATCCAGGTTTTTCACTGCATACCGTAGGGGGCGAGTTAAACCTAGTGTATACTTCTAGGTCGACTGTTAAAAAGCCACTGAATTCGTTAGTGCAGATTAGCAAAAACGCAGTCAGTGTAGACTGAATTCCAACCTCCCCGCCAGGCGGTGCTTAAAAAAAGGGGGCTCTGGGAGACCGAGACGGGGCGGTTCGTAACCCTTACCGCTCAAAACTACAGGGAAATCTGTGAGCTGCGTGGGACTGCACTAAGTTTTTCAGTAGCATTTCCAGCGTCCCGCCCAAGCCAGTGGCCTCTGCGTGGATGATGCAAAACAACAGGCTATGCCCAAAAACGGCACGCACGCCACCTGGGGGAGGTCCTGCATCGGCACCCCCGGCACTGAATCTGCCTGTCTTCCAGTTCGACCACCCAGAAGACACCGAGACGCCAAAAAGGACCAGAGAAACGGGCAGCCCGGGAAACTCGCCAGTCTCAACCCAGAACAAAAAAACCAAAGTCGAAAAAACCCTGCTACAATTGTCCGACGAGCTTGGAGTTCTTATTGGAGACCTGATCCATATATTCAGGCCCAAAGCGGTGCGCCACATCACCGTGGCGAGCAGGGCGACTTTCAATCGCATGCAAGCTCTCCAGGTGGAGATTAGCGAGAGGCTGTCGGCAACGAGGCCAGACGCCGCTGGCAAAAGAGGCTCTTGCTCTGTGGGGACACAGACGTCAGAAAACCGGACAGTATGCGACTCTGGGTCTCAGACTATCGGCACTATCGGCCAAGTCAAGCGTCACAGTGCAAGTCAGAGCCGTGCACTTGCATCCCCAGAGCCACCTAGGATCAATGTAGTCCCTAAACCTGCTCCCAGGAAGCCTCGAGCGGATGTTATCATCATCCAACCGGAAACTGGGAGCAGCTACAGCGATATCCTCCGTCTGGTTACTAGACGAGCTGATAACAAACTACAGTCGGTGGGGGACCACGTTAAAAGAGTAAGGAAATCGGCAGGTAACGGCCTTATACTAGAGCTGGATGGGAAGTGCCCTGAATCCTTGTCACAAATGAAGGAAGCCATTGGGACGGTGGTTGGCGATAAGGCAAAGGTCAGATCAGTCACAGAAGAGTTGTCGGTCGAGATCAGAGACATTGACTGCCTAGCCACAAAAAATGACGTCACTGCGGCCCTAGCTCCCTTCTCCGAAGCTACCCTCCGATCTGACGTGGTAAAAACGCTCAGGGCGGGATACGGTGGCATGCAAATCGCCGTCCTCAGCCTCCCAGTCAATACAGCAAAGCGCGTGCTGTCTGAAGGCAAAGTAAAAATCGGATGGACCAGTTGCCGAGTTAGGGAGCGCACGCTGCGGATACGATGCTACAGATGCCTCGAATTTGGACATGTCGCAAGTTCCTGCAGGAATGCAGTGGATCGAACAGGCTGCTGCCTTAGATGCGGCGAGGCAAACCACAAAGCAGCAGATTGCAAAAACTCGGCTAAATGCTTCATTTGCACCGCCGCAGGCAAAACCGACACCAAGCATCACGCTGGCAGAAGGAGATGCCCATTAGCGGCAGGCAGCGGCAAAACTGTTGCAGCAGCAGCGCCAGGCAACGGCTCACCTGCCGCATCATTATGACAAGGATATCGAAGCTTCTACAGCTGAACTTAAATCACTGTATAGCCGCCCAGGACTTGCTTCACCAAACTGTCCGGGAGCTAGCGGTTGACGTCGCCCTCTTAAGCGAACCCTACAAACCCATTAGTAGCAAATATGTGACGGACTCAAGCGGCAAGGCAGCGATCTGGGTCTGTGGTCCTAGCCAGGAAAACCTGGAATCAATACATTCTGCTTGTGGCTTTGTGCGAGCCAAGTTGGGTGAGCTGTGGCTCTACAGCTGCTACCTAGCTCCCAGCCTAGGCATGCGGGGCTATCTAGATATTCTAGATAACCTAGCGAACGACGCGAGGGACAAAGAACAAATAGTCATAGGCGGTGACTTCAACGCCTGGGCAGAAGAGTGGGGTAGCGTTACTACCAACACAAGGGGCAGAGCGGTCTTGGAGACTTTTGCCTCACTAAACGTGGCACTGATGAACACCGGGAACAGTTTCACCTTCAGCAGAGCCGGAGTTGGCTCTATTATCGACCTAACTTTTGCCAGCTACTCACTTTGGGGCTGTGCGAGTATGATGCCAGTATGCAACGGCGAAAAGGCTTCAGGAGGCACCAGAGTGCATAGGATCTCAGGGGGAGTGCCACAGGGCTCAGTTCTTGGTCCCCTGCTTTGGAATACGATGTACGACGGTATCCTGAGGCTTCAACTACCTGAAAGAGTTACGACCGTGGGTTTTGCAGATGATGTAGCCATCGTCGTGACGGCTAAGCATCTACACGAGGCGGAACTACGTTGTACTGCTGCAGCGGACACAGTCAGGGACTGGCTCGCGTCAGTAGGCCTACAGCTGGCTGACCATAAAACCGAAGCAGTGCTGATTAGCAGCAGGAAAGCAGTAGAGGTAGCGCATATCCGTATGGAAGGGGCTGTCATTACGTCGAGAAAAGCCATCAGATACCTTGGGGTTCTAATCGACACACGGTTATGCTTCAGGGAACATTTGGAGCACACAGCCAGGAAAGCGGCAGCAATTAACCACGCGCTATGCCGCATCATGCTTAACTCAAGAGGACCAAAGCAAAACCGGAGAATGCTGCTACAAAACGTGGTTAGGGCCACTGCACTCTACGGAGCGCCAGTTTGGGCGAACGCGCTGGGCTACAGGAGCTACTGGAGAGGTCTTCAGTCTACGTACAGACTCGGGGCCCTCAGGGTCTGCAGCGGTTTCAGAACAATCTCGAAGGAGGCGGCACTCGTCATAGCAGGTATGGTACCACTGGACATACTGGCCACGGAGCGGCTGCCCAGCAAATTGACCCTTCACAGACGCGCCAACAACAAGCAAAAACTGAGAGAGAAGACAACCTGAGACAGTGGCAAACCAGGTGGGACACGGCCACCAAGGGGCGTTGGACGCACCGGATTATCCCACATATCGAGCCTTGGATATGCAGAAAGTTCGGGCAGGTGAGCTTCAACCTCACTCAACTTTTAAGCGGCCACGGGTGCTTCCGTAGCTATCTTTTTAGATTCGGGCATGAAGGAGACCCAAACTGCCTCTGGTGCAATCCGGTAGCCGAGGAAACCGCGGAACATGTACTATTCCGCTGCGGAAAATTCTCGGTAGAGAGAGAGGAATTATACTCGTCGGTGGGATACCAGATGGCGGCAGAAACCCTGGTGAGCGTTATGACGTCGAGCAGGGAAAATTGGTCGGCAGTCTGCACCTTTGCTGACAGAATATGCTCAAAGCTTCGCATGCTCGAGAGGGAGCGTAGGCGGAATGAAGGAGGGACATAACTAGCCCGCCCAGGGCCCCGTGAAGCATTGCCTCGCGGTCGTCCCGCGGGTCTCTCTGGGCCTCACATTTACACATACACATACACAAATATTCTTCTTTTTTTTTTTCATTGAAAAATTGTCTTTTATTAAAACCTTGTATATGAAAATAAACAGGTTTACTGCTACCGTATTGGCAGCTTTACAAGTTGTACATTACAAAATAACAATTAAAGGTACAAAAAAAAAAGTACAAATATAGCAACAATATTTACAAATTTAGTTTAACAAGTAATTTTCACTGAATACAATTTATACAATTAATTTACAGAAGGGATCTGTCTGGAAGGTCCCGTGGATGACACTTTTTGAGTCTTCTTTTTTTTGGTTTTACTGCCAGTTTCTTCGCAAGGGGGTTGGGATGATCTGCTACTCTACATAGATAGTCCTCTGCTACTTTTTGGATAACGTCCCCAACTTTGGGAACCATCAAGTCTCTTTCTATGTCTCTGGTGCGCATGTACCAAGGGGCATTACTGTGCTCCCGAGAATTTTTGCTTGAGACACTCTATTTTGTTTAAATTTGACTTTGCTGCAATTCCATATATCTGCAGCGCATATTTCCATATAGGACATAGAATCGACTTATATATGGTAACCTTATTACGCAGTGATAATTTATTCGATGGTGAAAGAAGCCACGCATTTTCCCAGCCTTAGCCATTACTGATTTTTGCACCATTTTTGTATGCGTCTTAAAGGTGAGCGTTCTATCCAGCACTACTCCGAGATATTTGTGAGATCCTTTGTGTTGCTGTTTTAAGAAATAAATCGAATTTAAAAAAAACAAAAAAAAAAACAAAAATGGGGTAGTTACGCTTCATCTTAAACTGCATTGCAAGGCGCGTTGCTACAAGGTCCAGCGGTGGAGCTCCTGCAAGAACTTCAAGGGCATCGGTCAATACCGTTCGGCACGTGGGCAGACAACTAAGCAGGATAAGCCGATGGCAGGACTTGAGTGACCTCCTGGCGCCGACTAGTCTCATCACCACCTTGTACCACACTGAGGCACCAAATAGTGCACAAGGCACCATGAGTCCGGCATATATCCTTCGCCGAGCTTGCGGACTGAGTCCCCAGTCGACGCGTAGCACACGGGTCAGGGCTCCGACGACTCCGGCCAGCCGATCACGTAGGGACGCGATATGCGGGAGAAAACTCAACCGCTCGCCAGCCGTGATGCCAAGGTAATGGCATTGCTTCACATACCGTAGGTTCGCTCCAGCAAACCTTACGGCGGGGGGTCTGCCTGCTGACAGCCTACCCTTAAGGAGCATCGACGCAGTCCTCGTTGCCGAGACTGAAACGCCTTCCTCGAAACCCCATCCTCCAACTATCTCCATCAGTTGGGCTCCTTTTAGCTCCAGTTGGGATTTGGAATTTCCCTCTACGAGCAGCAGTAAATCGTCAGCGTATGCACTAAAAGTGCAATGCGCCTCCAGGCGACGCAGTAGGGTATCCATTAGGATGTTCCAAATAAAAGGACCACTAATAGACCCCTGCGGGCAGCCACGCGTTACATCGACGCTGGCTTCGCCGATGACGATACTCGCTTTTCGGTCCGATAAGAAGCTGCGCCAGATCCCAACTTCCCTGGATCCTAGATCCGACAGTCGGCGTAACGCTGCGTCCCAATCCACGTGGTCAAATGCGCCTTTGAAATCCACGAAGATTCCGAGCACAAACCGAGCCGAGCTGGCTTCGACACTGCTCACGACTTGGTCCCAAGCATCTTCCACACAGCGTCCGGGACGAAAGCCGAATTGCCATCGACTCTCATCCGTGAGCACCTCCTTCACACGGTTCACCATGATCCCCTCCAGCACCTTGCCAAGGACAGGCAGCAAGCAGATACCCCGATAGGACGCTGGATCGCTCCTGTCCTTGTCGGGGCCTTTGAGGAGCGCAACCACTCGCGGGCGCTTCCACTCAACAGGAAAATATCCATCTGCTAGGCAGCGGGAATATTGTTAACACTTGTATTTTGTATTTCCAATCATTATTATTATTATCATTAAAATGAAAAGGTCTTTGTGTTTTGCTGGTTGAATTGAGAATGTTCTCATTCTTTATTCAAAAATTGTATCAAGCTCATAACATATAATATTCTAAATAAGCTCTGCCGCTAACAGCGTCGGCAGAGAGAGAGAGAGTTGCAGTACATATGTGCCATGGTATTTATGTATATATGTACATATGGTACATACTCAAGAAGTGCTTACGCTAACGATTCCACGCTGCGGCCAGTCCGCATAAGTGACGGATCGTATTACTGCACTAATGTATATATTTATGTTTGTATAAACATAGCAACAAAGTGTCACTATGGTACGAGTTGTTACTCTTACTTTAAGTTGGGCATATGACCACTTTGTATATTGTATACTCTACAATACTGTGGGCATATGCTCATATGGCATACAACATACTACAATACATCGCTGTCATGTGCTCAGGGATGGCGCGCCAAGCCGCTTTGACCATACCCCCGGTGATGCCATCTAAACCAGGTGAGCGCCTGCTACGAACTCTGGCGATGCATGTCTCGACCTCGAACAGTTCAAAGGAGGGGGGTACTTCGTCAGGAACAGAAACATCCACTGGTCTCTCCGCAGCCGAGAAGAAGCTACGAAGCAGGACGTTCGCACAGTCGTGCCAGGTTACGACTGGCCCATCGCTCCGACGGAGGCAACCGAGATCGGTGCACGTCTTGCAGCCTCGGCATATCCTGTAGACGCGCCCCCATGGGTCATCCTGGTGCTCGCCGACGAATCGTCTCCAATCTTCCTCTTTCGCTTGAAGCATCATCCTCTTATATTCCTTTCGGGTGCTCCTGAAATACGAGGTGAGGTGTTCTACGCTATCACTGCGGGTACGGCGCGCATGCTGAAGCCTTCGCCGAGCTCTCCTGACCTCGCGGCGTACGTCATTGAGGGCGGTATTTCACCAGCACACTCGACGTCTGGCCAGCGGTTGGTGACGCCTCAACACAGTGTCGCTCACCTGGTGCACAAGGGAACGAAGCGCAGACACCTGCTCATCAGATGCCATCCTGCGAAACACCTCCAGGGGAAGATCCATCGATGCAGTCCCAAGCTCATCACCAAAGCGTCGCCAGTCAGCACTCTGGAGTCTCCACGATGGCACAGGAGCATGGCTCTCGACTGTGCGTTCCGGATACGGCGTCACAACAACTGTGATGAAGTTGTGGTCGCTAAGATCCCACTCGTGTACACTTCAGTCATACGCGGCCCACGTAGACGCTGCCTCATTGACGATCGTGACGTCGATATCGCTGCATGCCCTGCGATTATCGAACGTGTACACTCTGCTGGGCACATTAAGCACTCCGGCTCGCTTGCTCTGAATCCATTCAGCCAGCAGCACCCCCCAGTTATTGCTCAAGTAAGCCCGAGAGACCTCGGTTGTCTTACTGAACCACATGCGGGATACTGCATTCGCATCGAGCCCATAGATGACAGGCGTGCGGCTGGCCACCAGTCGCACCGCATCCATATACAGCAGGTACGGCTCAATATCAGTGTTAAATTGGCAGTACACGGAGGTGAGGAAAATTGAGCCAAAATTTATGGTCGAACCCGACGCACCTATGGCAGGCATAGGTGCGGACTAGCGATCGGCATCGGTATGAGAACCATTTGATGTACACCCGACCGGTGGCATCAAGTATGGCCAACGCATTCTCGTCAACCTCCAGGTTCAGGTTGACCGTCTCGCCTGCAGCTTGCGTCCAGGGCTTCGTCTCCAGGTGGACGCTGCGCTTAAATTGTGCCTCGGTCATCTGATCCTTGAAATTGTTCGCAAAGAGCTCCGCCATGAACTCTTCGGCCTTGATACCAGTGTCGACGTCAAACACTGTCACCTTCGGCCTGAGGGTCCGGTTCTGCTGAAGCACAAGTCCCATCTCAGCGAACTTCTTGTTGGCAACCACCTTACGCATCTCACCAGAGATGGCGTCCGTATAACGGCTCCACCGCGCTTCAGCTCTCGCACCTCGTGCACACGGACACCGAGGGCGAGTGCAACATCCCTGCGAACACGCTCAGCAACTTGCTGCGGTGTCTCCTCAGGGTTGTTGCTCGTCACGATCGCCAACCACGTCTCATCGGAGCAGCAGTGGTGGCTCCAGTGGTGGTGCCAACCGGCACAATTTTCGGCACAGCGGAGGGGGACGAGCATCGTTCCGTGCTTCCAGCTCCACGATTCTCCCGTACATCTTGATTACCAGCTCCTGGTACTTCGCCGATACGTCCAGAAGACTAAGTGCCACTTGGTCAGGCACCTCAGTGCACACCACAGCCTTGCGCAGCTCCTGCGCAATGGACAGCATTTTGTAGTATGTCCACTTTATCAAATGTTCACTGTACTCAGTAACATACATATATAACATGTAACATGATTACTCTCTAGTGCATGTGCCCTAACAGAGCGCGAGCAATAACCCCGCTGAGTCGGCATACTTTACATGCGCGACCGTAAAGTAAACAAGTGGACACACTACCCCCTCTCCGTCTGCGACTCTCGCCAGACCATTAAGCTAATACATAAACACTTATACCTAAGCATATATGTACATGTACGAAGCCGCTCCGCTGCTGGCGTAACCGGCAGCGCAGCTATGCGGCTCTAATCATAAGAATATATTCAATAAAAGAACATTCTAAAAACTAAAGTAAAAAGGCACTGACGTGCCATTGTTATTATTTTACCTCAAATAAATTCCACTTCAACATGGCGACCGTGACAGTGATAAAAGAAAAACGTTTTGCTGCAATTTTCTAAACAACAACATAGGAAATAAAACACATAAAAAAAAAAAAATCAACTGGAAGTGGCAGCAGCGGTACCTTCGCATCAGCAGCAACAGCTACATTTGGACCCCAACGATGCATCCATGTCAAGAGAAGAACACACAAACATATGGTGCGGGCGCTCATAGTGAAAAAAACAGAAGAGAGAATAAAAAAACAAACAAAAAAAAATTGAAAGCTGATGAATTGAGGATAGGATAACAAAAGAGACCCACCGGAAGCAAAGAGCAGCAGGCAATGGCATAAGGATTGTGGTAAAAAATGAGTGAGTAGAGGCTCTGAGAATGCTAAAACAGGCGCAGTGGAGTTGCAAGAAGGCTTAAAAATAGAAAAGCCGAGCTCCTAAACTGCTATTGCCACCAACATAAAAATAAGTTGGGAAACAGGAACAAATGAAGCTGAAATCGAAACACGAGTGATTCAGAACAATACAAAATCTAAATTGAAAACAATATTAAAAAATTAAATGTATAATGAAATAAAATGAAGAGTCACCGAAGAAATATTAAAACCAAACCGACGAGAAAGCCTGCTGATGCGCTGGACCATTGGAGACGCCTCACTGCGTCTATACGTGCATAAAAGGACCAGCACCGGCGCCCCATCAGCCTGTGCGAGTACCAGCACCGGCGCCCCATCAGCCTGACCAAGGACCATATGGTCGGTAGCGCTACAAAGAGCGCGCAACATACTTTTAAATATAAAATTTGTTTAGCTAAAATGATATTAAGAACTAATTGAAATACTAAGCGATAATTGCGTTGCTCGTAATAGAGTATGGCCTGAAAACCATACGAAACATTAGCCAGGAGATCACCGGTTGATGCATAGGAAAATTATAATAAAAAACAAAAAAATAAATAAATGAATTAAGAACAAAAATTAAGAAAAACCGAAATAAAAAAAATAATTACAATGAATTGAAAAAAATAAATATATAAAAATAAATTTTTATGAGAATTATTATATTATCGTTTCATACTTCTATGCGAAGTAATAGTATCAGCAAATTCGAGGAAATAGAATCTGAGGAATTTGTTGAATTAAAAATAACTGCCAAAATGGGCCTTATTGATACAAAGACAGTGGATTCCACTGCAAATGTGATCAACAAAATAAAAGCATCAAATGTTGATCTTAAGTTGACTAATATTCTCTTATAAATAATAGTCATTATTTTGTGTGGATATATTATCTATAAAGTATATTTGTTACACAACAAGTGTGTAACGAAAAGAGCCATAAGCCGTGCTAATGATCTAGATAAGATCTAAAGTAATATATACACACAAAATAGTAAAACAAAAATATTATCGAGACAAAAAGATTAATAAAGTATGAAAATAAATTTTTTTGCCCATAATTATTAACATTAGTAGAGTAAGTACTATAGAATTAATGTTCTACCTGATATGGAATGGAATGAAATTCGTTCTATAATCAAACAAGAGCAAGTTGATTTGATAAATCATTCAAGTGCCTTAATAAAAGTGCACAGATATAAGACAAAACAAAAAGAAAACACGTTCAATTTTGTTAGAATCGTATAACAAACTACGCGAAGTTGTAAATATCAATCAGCGTAAGTTAGATGATTTAATTTGTTACAAACAAATGACGTGTTAAAAAGGGCGTGAAAATATTAAGTACATTTCGGAGAGACATAATTTTCAAATATTTCTCCCGAATCACTAAATACACCAGCAACAGTTCAACTTCCCGAATTAGAGGAAGAAGAACAAGAAGTAGACGAAAAGCCTGTAACTATTGATGTTACCAACATGGCTGAATCAGCAGTAGAATTTCTTAAACTAGCCTCATCGCTCTTACCAGAGTTTGATGGAAAGGACGAAAATCTACAACGCTTCATAGATGCTTTGAATCTAGTTGATTCACTAAAAGGAGAGCACGAAGCACTTGCTGTTACTCTTATTAAGACTAAACTAACTCGCCATGCCAGAAATCTGATAAGTAACGAGAACACGATTGTAGCTCTCATTACAAAATTATCAGAAAAAGTAAAAGGAGAGTCAGTACAAGTTATTTCTGCTAAGCTTCTCAATTTACAACAAAAGAGTAAAACGGCCAATCAATATACCCAAGAGGTTGAAAAATTGACCAAGTCTCTTGAGGGAGCCTATATCGGGAACGGTTTGTCACCTGATTTAGCAACCAAATACAGCACAACACTTGCTGTAAAGGCCATGACACAAAACTGCGCTTTAGATAAGGTAAAACTTATCATGCAGGCAAGCACATTCAATAATATGAATGATGCCATATCCAAGTTTGTTAACAGCTGTACAGAAGCAACAGGGCAGTCAAATACTGTCCTGCACTGCCAACAGCACCAACATGGATATAGTCGAGGGAACCGAGGTAATTACAGGGGAAAAGGTAATTACCAAAACAACGGTTACCGAAACAATAACAGAAACAACAATAGTGATAGACGAGGATATAACCGAGGTAGGAATAATTCCAACCGAGGTAACAACCAAAACAGAGGTAGTTACAGTAACCACAATAACAGTAATGTCCGAGTGTCCCAAAATACTTCGGGAAACTCCCAACAACCTTTAGAAAATCAGCAGTAAATATATCAGAAATTCATTCTATAATCTCAGCCAAAATATATATGTAAAATTCACAAACGTTAGTACAGGAAAAGAATTAGTCTTTTTAGTCGACACCGGTGCAGACATATCATTATTAAAAGAAAATTCGGATGTTTATCAAAACATCCAAACAAACAATATAATTAATATACAAGGAATAAGTAAGGATGTTACTAAATCCAAAGGAATTACTTCTATAGAAATACAAACCCCAAAATATATAATCCACACGATTTTCACATCGTGAACACAAACTTCGCTATTCCATGTGATGGAATACTAGGAATCGATTTTATAAAGAAATATAACTGCCTATTGGATTTCAATCCTACTGAAGACTGGCTAATAATTAGACCAAACAATCTAAAATATCCCATTTATGTTCAAATACATACAGTCTGAACAACTCCATAATCGCCAGAAGATCAAAGTAGGCAGAAATATTAAAATAAACTCAGAAAAGAAAGTCTACTTATTCCAAATCAAGAAATTTAACATGGTGTTTAATAGAAATACCATAGTAATTAAATCGGCTTAATGATCCGACACTCTTCAATACCCAGACTTCAGCAAAGAATTTGCATTATAACGGATGCTAGTAAGCAAGCTTGTGGAGCAGTCCTGACCCAAAACAAAGATGGACTTCAACTCCCGGTAGCATTCGCATCAAGATCTTTTATAAAGGAGAAACTAATAAAAGCACAACAGAAGAGGAACTAACAGCCATACATTGGGCAATAACGTCTTCAGACCATAATTTATGGTAGTACTTCACTGTCAAAACAGTAGGGCACTCACTTTTTTTGATGAAAATCCGGCTCCAAACTCACCAGAATAAGACGAACTAGAGGATATAATTTACGTAGAATTTCTAAAGGGAAAAGACCACTACGTAGTCGATGCGCTTTCTAGAATAACCATAACAACTTAAAAAATATACAACTAACAATAAAATTCAAAGAACCAGAAATCAAAGTAAACAGTTAATTCCTGCGCAGGAAAAGACAAAGAGAAGGAGGTCTGCAAAAGAGACTCCAAAGCTTCAAGCCAACGTATAGAAGTATTGTAAATGACGAGGTACGAAAAGTAGTGACGCGAATAACATTCTCTTGTTTATTAAACCGGAAAGAGGTTAGCAAGAATTGATGTTAGAATAGTACACCAATGAGATTTTACTTAGGTATTCTTTCAAAGGCTTGAAACAGAAGCAGGTATACTTAATATTAGAAACTCAAAGTGGCACCGAGCGAAAAGATCTTGAGATTATCTCAATAGAATCTTTATGGGCAATAAAATATTAAAATCTTTAAGAGTAGCGCTACTCAAGCCGTGACCCTAATCAAACGATAATAATAAAGAAAAAGAAGATACGTTTACGTTCCTACGACCCAATACAAGGAGGTAACTGGAATAGCCAGAACGATAGCCAAAATAAAAAGGCATTATCACTGGAATAAAATACAAAAGATATATCGGAATATATAAAAAAATTGAGAAGTGTCAGTCTAAAAACTAAACACACAAAAACTCCATTAACTTTACCGAAACTCCACAGAGAGCTTTCGACAGGGTAATGTTGACACGATCGGTCCTTTACCCAAATCCGAATACAGAAACGAATACGCAGTAACTTTAATCTGCATCTAACAAAATATCTTGTAGCAATTCCAATTGAAGACAAAAGTGCGAAAACAGTAGCAAAAGCTATATTTGAAAATTTTATTCTGGTATACGGTCCAATGAAAACGTTTATTACGGACATGGGTACAGAATATAAAAATTCAATAATTGAAGACTTATGTAAAAACCTTAAAATTAAAAACATAACATTAACCGACACCATCACCAGACAGTAGGAACCGTGGAACGAAGCCACAGACACTTAACGAGTTCATACGATCTTACATATCAGTCGATAAGACAGATTGGGACGTATGGTTAAGATACTTCGTATTTGTTTAACACACACCCTCTATACAATATATTGTCCAACGACTGTGTTCGGAAAAATAAAGCCAAAGATTTTAATAGATAGATACAATTAAGCCACTTTTAATTAGAAGACTATGCTAAGGAATAAAATTTAGATTAGAACAGGCATATAAGAGAGCTAGGCTAACTAGAAACAAATAAGAAAAAACAAAAAATTTATACGATAGCAATAGTTTAGATTTTGAAATAAAAATTGGAGATAGAGTTTTATAAAGAATGAAACAGGTCATAAGTTAGATTTTAAATATACAGAATACAAAGTAGAAAGCATAGGGAAAAACGATAATATAACAATTTCAAATAATAAAAATAAAAAACAAATAGTACATAAAGATAGACTAAAAATTTTTAATTCATAATCAATTAATTGCAAAAAAAAAACAACAAAAATAAAAATAATTAAATTAGTAAAAAAAAAAAAAAAAAAATTAAGAACAGGAATGATCAACCTGCTTGATAAAAAGACAAAAAAAAAACATTTGGATAAGTAATATAACTAAGAAAATAACTTATTAAAATTACGTTATATTTCAAAAGGAGGGAGTGTAGAATGTCCACTTTATCAAATGTTCATTACTCAGTAACATACATATATTACATGTAACTGTCACTCTCTGGTGATGGCCCTAACAGAGCGCGAGCAATAACCCCGCTGAGTCGGAAACTTTACATGCGCGACCGTTTCGTAAACAAGTGAACACATTACCCCCTCTCCGTCTGCGACTCTCGCCAACCTTTAAGCTAATACTAAACATTAACCTAAGCATAAATGTACTGTACGAAGCCGCTCCGCTGCTAGCGTAACCGGCAGCGCAGCTATGCGGCTCTAACCAAAAGAATATATTCAATAAAAGAACATTCTAAGAACTAAAGTAAAAAGGCACTGACGTGCCATTGTTATCATTTTATATCAAATATAATCTCCACCTCAACACTCTCGCCGACTCTGATGCCAAAGTACCGGTACTGAGTGACATACGGCAGACTCGTTCCTGCGACTCGTACCAGGGGTGGCC
Organism: Drosophila parthenogenetica; assembly: GCA_035047505.1. Taxonomy (NCBI): domain Eukaryota; kingdom Metazoa; phylum Arthropoda; class Insecta; order Diptera; family Drosophilidae; genus Drosophila; species Drosophila parthenogenetica. Next base: position 36,229 of record JAWNPM010000040.1, read on the forward strand.
TGAAAGCGGCCAATCTCCCCTTCAACATCATCATTGCCGTCTTGCTGGTTGAGATCGAGACTCCGACCTCAGCTCCCCAGGTTCCCACGACGGACATCAGCTCCTCAGCTCGTCTCTCCAGTTCGGCTCTCGACCTTACTTCGACGAGAACCAGCAGATGGTCGGCGTATGCGCTGAAAACACACAAGGGCTCCAAACGCTGGAGCAGCACATCCATCATGGTGTTCCAAAGGAACGGTCCACTGATGGATCCTTGCGGATAGCCTCGAGTCATCTCGACGTGGACCTCTCCAAATCTGCTGGTCATCCTCGCCCTTCTGCCGCAGAAGAAGCTTCTCCACAAGCTGGCTTCCTGGCATCCTAGGGCTATTAAGCGGAGCATCGCGGCGCTCCACCCAATGTTGTCGAAGGCTCCTTTGAAGTCGACGAACAGTACTAGTACGTAGTTCGCCTGGCTGGCGGCTACGCTGGTCTGGACATGCCTCCACGCGTCCTCCACGCAGTGTCCAGGTATAAAGCGATGGGAAGTGAAGGAGAAGAGAGAGAGCGGGGGAGGGGGAACAAGCCCCAGAGGGGGAAAGCCGTATTGCCATCTATTTCCATCCGGGAGCACCGCCTTCATCCGACTCACCATGATCCCCTCCAGCACTTCGCCAAACACTGCCAGCAGGCAGATACCCCGATAGGATGCTGGATTACTTTTACCCTTGTCGGGACCCTTGAGGAGCGCCACTACTCGCGGGCACTTCCACTCAAGTGGGAAATATCCCTCTGCCACACAACGGGAAAGCAACGTTGTGATGTGCTCGGGGATGGCACGCCATACAGCCTTGCAGATACCGCCTGTGATGCCGTCCAGTCCGGGAGAGCGCCTGCTCTTCAACCGGGCGACGCATGCTCCGACCTCGAAAGCTTCGAGAGCCGGTGCAGCTCCGTTCTGGATGACAATGTCGTCACTCGCTTCTGCAACTGGGAAAAAGTTGCGGAGGAGGAGACTCGCGCAGTCGTGCCAAGTTACAACCAGCCTGTCATCCGAACGAAGGCATCCCAGATCTGCGGACCGCTTTCGTCCTCGGCATATCCGGTATACGTGCCCCCATGGGTCATCCCTGTGGTCTCCAACGAAGCTCCGCCAGTGATCCTCCTTCGTCTTCAGGATGAGCTTCTTAAACTCGCGAACGGCTGTTCGCCGATGAGAAGCGAGAAGCTGCACAGAGTCATGATCTCTGCGCCGAGCATCCTGGAGCCTCCGCCTCAGTCTCCTGACCTCCCGGCGTTTGGTACTCAGTTCTGTGGTCCACCACTTCACCTTTCCCGTGGCTCTGGACGGCCTACGGCCCAGCAACCGGTGGCACACGGACTGTACGGCAAGGCGTAGTGCAGACACCGAGGAGTCCAACGGCGAATACCTGATATCCTCCAAGGGAAGGTGCTCCAGGATTTCCTCTACCAGCTCCGAGTCGAACAGTCGCCAATTTGCATTGTTGAGCTTCCAGGACGGTACAGGAGCATATGTGCTCTCAACTGTATCTGGGGACGGCGATACCACAACAGTAACCATGTTATGGTCGCTCAGGTCTTACTCGTTCACACTCCAGTCGTACGCGGCCCACGTAGACGCTACTCTGTTGGCGAATGTAACGTCGATATCGCTCTGTCCACGGCGATTGTCGAACGTAAACCCCTCGCTGTATCGATTGAGGACTCCGGCTCCGCTCCCTACGATCGTAGTTCAGCTGGCCACGAAAACTTTCGTAGCGTTTACTGAGCCACATGGGGGATACAGCATTCGCGTCCAGGCTAAGGATGACCGGAGTACTGCTCGCCTGTAGCAGTACGGCATCCATACATGCGAAGTCCCGCATTTTCGATACAGCTTGTGCATGGCAGAACAGTGAGGTTGAGTAAAATGAGCCATTTCTACCAGTGACCCTCATGCATACTCCAGCCTCGGCGATCAGCGACTCGACTGGTAGGCAGATGGCATCTGGGTCGTCGACGATGACGGCGGCGTTTCTCCTGCGTCCACGATGCTGAGAGTATCGAATGGCCCGAAGGCAGCTCTTGAAGCGGCAATTCCGGCGGTCCACCGGGTTTACACACTTCGCTGCAACGTCGCCCGTTTGTCCACACTGGCGGCATACGTCCTGCTTGAAGCGGCACAGCGGTATGAAAACCACTTGATGTAGACGCTGCCGGCCCTCTCAAGTATGGTCAGCGCTTTCTCGTCCACGTCTATCGTCAGCAATCCTCGGGAATGCTGCTGGTCACCATTGCTGACCAGGTGTCCGGAGGCCTCCGGAAGCTGGGAGCAGCAATGGGAGCTGCAGCAGCGGTGGCGTACCTAGCAATAGCTGGCTGTACCAGAGAGGGCGCCTGTGGTGCGGGCTGTCCACCCGAGAGGCTCTGCAGCATCGCATTCCTCACGGCGAGCGACATGGCCAGTTCCTCCAGGCGCTTGATGGCAGCCGAGATCTTCCTCGCTGCATCCTTCGAAATGCTCACCATGGCATTCCGGAACCCCTCTCCTGCTGCGGAGATCTTCGCCAGAACCGCGGATGTTCCTCCTGCCACTATGCGCCAGGACGGGCACAGGGGCACTGCAGAGGCAGCGGCGGGCACGGCGACGGGGGCGGCGGCGGGTGCAACAGGGGGCACGGCATCACCGGCGACGACGTGAGCGGTAACGGGAGCTGGAACGGGGGCGACCGCGGGGGCAGCAATTGTGGCAGCGGCGAGGACAGCGACGGGGGCAGCGGCGACGGCAGGAGCAGCGGCGACGGCAGGAGCAGCGGCTCCTGCGACCACGGGGGAGGCGGTTCTCGCGGACACGTCGCTGTCATCCGCTGAGCTCGCGTCTCTCACACCCAGCTTTCGCGCGGGCGACTCCATCGGCGCCGGCATGGCTACATCAGCCAGCGTCTGCGCGCGAGTTATGGAATTAACTATCCTGTTGGTAGGAGCTCTTAGTAATTCCAGTAGACTTTGTGTTTCAATATAGATATATAATTGTTTATTAAAAATATAAAAGTATAAAAATGAACTTGTCTTGCGTTTCTCCAATAATAGACTGGATGCCAAACTCGTCTTGGCCTTTGATATAGCTGTTGCTGAGGTTCTGCCGTCGACGTCGCTGCGCTGAGATTCCGAGAATTGTTTATGTTCCAATTCTCGTTGCTGACTTCTTAATGTTGCAATCACATCCTGTTACTTGCTGACATATCAGTTTGTGCATAGATATGCTGATGGTATGTGGTACGGATGTAGCAAAGTACATTGTTTATTTAGAATAGCCGCGGCGGTTTAACGGGGGGGGGGGGGGGGGGGGGGGGGGGGGGTATGCCTAAGGGTGCCGGGACGGTAACTCCTCCCATCCTGGAGTGAAGTGAGGGCCATAATGGTGGAACGGCCGGATCGAAGCTGGGTGTTGGTTGCATCTGCAAATCCAGAATTGTGGTTCTCTTCTTGAAGATTATTGTCAAGGTTATGATGAGACTCAGGATCCCTAGCCAGATATAAGTTGATAAGAAGTGGTTATTTGCTGATTTCTTGAGTTCAATGATGTGGGCGTTGTCTCTGTTTAGATTGAGATGTAAAGTTTGTAATGTTAGTTTAGGTATTATCTGGTTTGTGATATTAATTGGTTCTAATGGTATAGTTATCTTGATGTCTTCTATGTATTCCAGGATTAAGTTGTCATATATAAGGTTGTTGATTTTCGTAGTGCAGTTTTCGTATCTAATGATTGCCGTGTCGTTTATTGTTCGGTTGTGATCGCAGGACGGTGAAATCTTTGCATTTACTGCATTAATTACTACAATTATTCCAGGTTCTTCTTCATTGACTGTTTCGTCTTCTGTGATTGTTGTGTTTTGCAGGATGTGCTGGCTCCATTCATGATGGCTTGTAGGCATTGTTCATTGTTAAAGTAAGTATTTAGACTTTCTCTTTCGCATATGAAAGTTTCTACTATTTTTGTGCATTTTACATTAAAAAACTTAATATTACGCTTATTATTATATAAAATATATTTTGGGACCTTAAGTATTTGTGTTTTTTGTGGGTATCGGAATTATACGGGCTAACTTGTAGTCTCCTTCATAAAAAATAGGAATTTTAATGTTAAATATTATTTTTTTGTCTTCGTTTATTACTGCTTCTAAGTTTAAGAGTCTATATATGTGTATTAGTATATTAGTGTGAATTTAGGTATTATTTGTAATTTCGTAAGTAAGATGCTTTCTGCAATGTTGTTAACAAGGTTTGATAATATATCTATATTATAATTAATTTTACTTATATACTGCATCGTGTGGATTTGTTTTTGTTCTTCATGTATTTCATAGTAAATGTTGTTTTTGAAATTGTTTATGAATTTATCTATTACTTGTTGTTCTTTGTTTATATGTTCGGTTATGTTCTTAAATCGAATTGTTATTTCTTTGTTTCTGTAGATTTGTTCGTTAAGGTTTGTCTTTAATATTTCTTCGTTTTTCATAATTCTGTCAAATTTGGTTTCTATATTTTGTGCGTCTGTCGAGTCCATGTTGCCTGAAATCGTTATGATTAGTGTCCCTAATCCATTTATCAATTCCCTCTTGTTTTTTTTCCTGGGTGTTATTGATTGTATTTTATCATTAACTTGTTGTAGTTTCGTAAGTAATATTTGTATTGTGGTTTCTGCGGTCTTTGATTGTTTAAGGTTATTGAGTGATTTCTTAATATTTTTATACTCTCTGCAAGAGTATATTGGGTTTGTGCAAATGTATGTAACAGGCAGAAGGAGGCGTGCAGACCCCATAAAGTATATATATTCTTGTTCAGCGTCACAAGCCGAGCCGATTTAGCCATGTCCGTCTGTCTGTCTGTCTGTCTGTCCGTCTGTCTGTCCGTATGAACACACAGATTTAAGAGATGGTAAAAGCTACAAATTCGAGTTTGGTCTCTATCGACTCGATATTTAGTCAGTCAATACAAGAATTTTTTTTTTTTAGATGCCACGCCCCATTCGCCCACAATGAGCAAAAAACTAGACACACCTCGAAAAATAGATGTTTAAATCGAATATCTCAGTAACTACGGCACTTAGGAATACCAATTTTGGTATGCAGGTTCCTAGAGACAGTATAAATGCATTGCCACTCAAATTTTTTGGCTGCCACGCCCCCTTATGCCATAAGAAAAAAAATGAAATTTTCAAATTTGCATGCCGTTTTAAAGGCATTTGTTCTTATCGTACAAAATTGTTATTTATGATTCCTTTGAAGACAAATTATATCAAACTATGCTGAAAGTTGCATAAAAATCCAACAATAAACAACAGAGATACCGATTATAAAGTTAATATTTAAGTCAATGCATGAGTGCGAGCGCGACAGAAACATACAAACTCTTTTGATGCATGGGTGGCGGCAATAGTATACATACACATATATGTGCATACATATAACGTCATTTTGTATGTGTATATAGACAAACATATGTATGTTCAATTATAAATTGTCTTTTTTTGTTGTAAGGTGTTCTAATAGAAGAAATATCTAATTGGGAATAAAAGCAGAGAGTATTATACGGTCGGACTCGTTCGACTGTACTTTTCTTACTTGTTTATGCTAGCAATGTAGTCATTGATGTTAATGACATGTTTTAGGGTCTTAAAGGAATGTATGTTCCGTGCTTCTCCTAGTTCTAATTCTATAAAAGCGACATCCTTGTGTGGTTGTTGGATTGAAAATTTTTGCGCTGCCGTGCAGCAAATTCTGAAATAACGGTAGTAAATTGGTTGATGTTTAGTTTATTGTCTCTTAGTTTTCTTTTTTTATTTTCGATTTATGTACATTTTGGCGTTTCTGTGTAATAATGGTTGGCCCATTATCTTCTGCTACTTTCTGGGTAATAAAACGAGGAGTTAATTTATTTCGTCTGTTTTCTTTTCTGTATGTTATGCCGTCCGTTTCTAAGGTTATAGGTTCGTCTCTATCTTCATTTAACTTAACAGTTCTGTTTTGTTCAATTTCATGGGTCTTTTAATATATGTCGGTATATAGATTTTCTCTAAAATTGTTTAAAGTTCTTAAGAAATCGTGTTCGTTATTAAATGCGATGTTCCTCTGAAAAGTATGTGTTCGTCCTGTCAACAGTTCAAAAGGGGTTAACTTGGTAGCTGAGTGGATTGCGTTGTTATATGTTGTTAAGGTTTCTGCAAAAATTTCATCATGGTCTAAAGTGAGTTTAACGTCTTTTTTTTTCCATAGATTATTCTGTAAATTTCTGTTAATGTAGAATGTAATCTCTCAACCGGAGCGTTGCTCGAAGATTGTTGAAATGAGGTTACATGTATTTCTATATTGTATTGAGTGCAAAAATCCTTAAAAAGTTCCCCTGAGAATTCTGATCCTTGATAACAAACAAGTTTGTCTGGTACTCCGTAGGTATTTATGAAGTTTCCTAATGCCTTTACTACGTTTGTGCAATCTCTTGCTGGAATCGTATAGGCTATGGCAAATCTTGAAAATTTGTCAATTATTGTCAGTATTGTCTTGCTGTTAATGGTGTAGATGTCGATGTGTATAATTTGAAGGGGTAATTTTGGTGTTTCGGTTTCTTGGTATAATAGCCTTTGGGGTTGTCTATCATACTTCAGGGTTTGAAATTTGTCACATTTGTTAATAAATGATGCAATTTTTTGTTTCATGTGTGGAAAATAAACTGTTCTTTTTAGGTGGTTTGTTGTCTCATCTATACCTCTGTGGTTACTGTTTGAGTGATAGTCTTGAATTATTTGGGTCTGTTCCTCGATATTAGAGATATCTTTTAATATTATACTGCATCTAATGATCTTGAAAGCTTAGAATTCGAGAAATAGTTTGAGAAAACTTCTTCGATGAGTTTGAATGTGTTGTCCGATGCTACGATTGCAAAAGTTTTATTTGGTTTGAGCAATTTTTGTAGAATTGCTGTTATTTTTTCTTTAGTAAAGTTATTGTCTGCGATTATTCGTCTTATCTTGTTTTTAAATGGGGTGAGTGTCTGTGTAGAAGGATGTTTGTTTTCTGGGAATATGGTTTGAATATTGAATTCGTTTATACATCTTTCGGTTTGAATGATGTTGTTGGTGGGAGTTGGTGTCTGTGAATTGTTTGTAGAATTAAAGTTTGCTGAGATTCGACTTAATGCGTCTGCTACTGTGTTTTGAGAGCCTTTCTTGTATATGACTTGATAGTCATACTCAAGAAGCTGTAGCTTCCAACGGACTAGTTTAGAATTTGGTTCCTTAAAATTCATTAACCAGGTTAAAGGTCGATGATCGGTTATTATAGTGAAATTTTTGCCAAAAAGGTATGGTCTGAAATATTTGGTTGCCCAAATAATTGCTAACATTTCCTTTTCAACTGTAGAATAGTTTATTTCTGTTTCGAAAAGTGTACGACTAGCGAATGATACGGGTTTATCCGCTCCTAGAGTACCCTGTCACAAAACTGCTCCTATTGCAAAGTTGCTGGCATCGGTCGTTAAAATAAAAGGTTTCGAATGGTCTGGGTATTGTAACAGTGGTTCGTTGCATAGTAGGGTTTTACAATAGTCGAATGCTTTGGTGAATTCTTCTTTAATGATTATTGAGCTTTTCTTTCCTTTCAGTTGTCCTGTCATTGGTTTTGTGATCTTAGCAAAGTCTTTAATAAATATTCTGTAATATCCCAGTAGTCCTAAGAAGGATTTGACTTCTTTTTTATTTTTTGGGATCGGGAATGCCTTTATGGCAGTGATCTTGTTGGGATTTGGTTTAATTCCTTTATCGGTTACTATATGCCCTAAATATTCTATTTCTTTCTTTAGGAATTCGGATTTTTGGGGTTGAAGTTTGAGTTTTGCCTGACTTAATTTGGTGAAAATCTTTTTTAAATCTGTAATGTGGTCTTGGAGTGAAGCTGAAAATACTATTATGTCGTCAAGGTAGACTAAACAACACTTGCCTATGTGGTATGCTAGGACATTGCCTATTACCCTTTGAAAGGTAGCTGGAGCGTTAGATAATCCAAACGGTATTCTTATGAATTCGAAATGACCGCCAGCTGCTGAAAAAGCTGTCTTTGGAATGTCTGTAGTCTTCATTTCTATCTGGTGATATTCGCTAGCAAGGTCTAAGGCGGAAAAATATCTTGCCCTGCCTATACTATTAAGAACATCGTTAATATGAGGCATAGGGTATTTATCTTTAATCGTTTTCTCGTTTAACTTTCTGTAATCGACTACTAGCCTCCACTTTTTTTGTTCGGATGCGTCTATTTTCTTTGATACTAGGAATACTGGTGCACTCCATGGTGAATAACTGTGACGAATTATGTCTTGTTCTAGCATCTTTGATATTTGTTTTTGGATTTCTAACCGTTTTATAGGGCTGTATCTAAATGGTTTTACGCAAATTGGTCTGTGTCTGTCGTCTGTGGTATTAATTGGGTGTTTGACAGTATTTGTGAAGGATAATGTATCCTGTTCATTGTAAAATAGGTCAGAAAATTCTCGACAAAGTTTTAGAAAAGCAGTCTTTTCTTCTGCGTTTAAATGTTCTGTTCTTAGTTATGTCATGGAGTTTGAGTCGCTTGGTATAATGGAATCTGTATAGTTAGCCAGTACGTTTATGATTATATATTCGTCCTCGTCGAATTTGTCAACCTTTAGTTGGAAATCAAGATGGATTTTTTGTTCTGTTGGAGAGTAATTTACTACTTCCATTGAACTAAAGTTGTTTTGAGCTAGGTATAGTCCTTCTGAGATGAATACGTCAGGTTTAATTTGTTTTTGCTTTGAGCGAAAATATCCGTTCTGTAGATTTACTGGTAGTGTAAGTATGTTCTTGGAATGTTCTTTAATTAAATGTGTGTCAAAAGGTATGTTTCTTTCAGAGTATAGTTGTATCGAAAAATGCGGTGTGGTTAAACGATTGAAGTTTATGTTTACGATTGCTTTAATTTGTTTTAGAATATCTATTCCAATTAGGCCGTCGAAGAAAGGATGAAAGTCGAATAATAGTAGTGAAAATACAGATTTATCTCCGTGTTCCTTGAAAAGAGCAATGTCTGCTTTGTCATTAACGGGGTGTACGTTTAGTACAGTTTTAATTGAAATTGGTTTTTGTAATTTTATTTGTTCTCTCTTTGGGACGAGTTGAGGTTTGACAAAAGAGCGTTCTGCTCCCGTATCGATTAAGAATTTATACGAGTCTTGGGTGTTGAATTTGAGTTTGATGTATGGTAAAAGGGTACCGTGGGATTTATTTATGTATCCCGTCTGTCTTTTGAGGCTTTCCTCGGAAAATTTGTGTCTTCGTCAATGCTATGTAGCTGAGCGGTTTCAGTGTCATGATCTTCCTCGATATTGTGTAGAGATCTTTCCTGTCTAGGATTGTCGTAGTAACTCTTTTTGTCACTTTGATTAGCCTCTTTAGGCATAATCGGGCTCTGGTCCGTTCCTCTAATGAATAACAGAATTTTCTCAACATTGATAATGAAATTACTCAAGGTCTTTGGATTTTCGTCGTACGTTGGTAAAAATCGAATTGCGTCGGGAATTCTCATTGACGCGAAAACGTCTATTGGGTTTGAATGGTTCATGTTCTGAGTAAGGGGAGGGGGAGAACCCGAAGTTGAGGGCATGCTAGTACTTGAAGTGGACGTCCTGAGTAGACTGATGTCCGTGACTATTGTATCTGTAGGTACTGTCGTGTTAGTAGTCTTGCTTCTGGTCTTGGGTATAAGTTTCTTTACCCTATGGATACTCGACATTTAGTTATAAATATTAATCATCAGTATTGTGTATGTGTACTCTTAGTGTTTAATATAAAATATAATGTAAGATTAACTTAGATATAATATTATGTGTGTGTGTGTGTTTTTAAATGGTGTAAATACGTTCAAGCCGCCGTTGTGTAGTGCGTATATTTTTGGAGTCACTCTTATTAGTGTTCTTTGTGTTTCCAGATGTATATTATCTGTAAGAATAACGTTTTAGTTATTGTTTCTTAATTGTTTGTAAATGTATATGTATTATTATCTTTTTTATTTTTTTTATTGTTTGTTTATTTATTTTCTTTTCTTTGTTTCTTTTTTTTTTTTTTAGGTATTTTGTCGCTACACAGTAAGTAACTGCTTGCTGTCCGTCTTGGTTCGATCCAACACAAATGAAATTACTGCTAGAGTTGTAACATTTTTCGTTGGTTCGAATTGCCTCTATCAAACTAAACGACTGCAACTTGATCAAGTACAGGTTTGTTTGGTTCTAGTACATTCTCTGTTAATTCGCCTGACGTTACCCATTGAACAGCGACTAGTATCAGTGACCTGTTCAACAACTCAGTTCGGAACTGTGTTTGTTGCGTCCAACATGTTGCTGTTCAAACTTCTGTACGCCGCTTAAACATTGTTCGAATCCACAACTTCAGTGACCAGATTGATCACGTTGGGTCGGCCACGGCAACTGTATTAAGCCAATATGTCAACCGTTGTGTGAACGAACTGTTCGACTCAACGTGTTGGCTCAGCCGCTTACAATGTTGCAGCAACATTTTGCCGTTCGAACGGTTATCAATGCTTGCGTGTGGGCACAGATTTTTTCACAATAACAACACTAACAGCACTTGAACTAGTATTTTAACATTGTGTGGGTTTTAGATGTTTCATATTTCTTTGTACACACACTTTTCTTTTTCTCTTTATTCTTTTATTTTCTTTACACATTTTTTATATTTTTTTCGCCCGAAAGTATGCACTTTTCTCCCGAAAGTATGCCGCGCTTTTTATTCGGAGCAGGAAAGTATTTCGCACTTATAAAATCTCTGCTGCCTTCTGATTGGCTGGCCAATCAGCAGTGAGCAGCGGTACTCCGCACACGTATGCACAAATACATACGCAGCAGCGAGATTCTTATCAGCGAACGGTCGCTAATAAGCACTTTAAAAGTTTTTTTTGTTTACCGTTGGTTATTGAAACTCAAAACGTAAACAACAAACGAAACGCGCGCACAGCGAAAAAACACGTCTGCTCTCGACGACAATCAAAAGCGAACTGAGTAGATAGGGACAGTAGGAATCTCGTTAATTCATTCATGCGCGTCACTTATTAGATGACGAGGCATTTGGCTATTTTTTCTGTCGCATTTATCTGGCAAGCCAGCGTTACACCCACTACCCAGAACAGTCTGGGAGTGAAGTGATCACATGCGTTACTTTGTACCTTTTTAAGATGTTATGCCAAGGTAGCAGGCGTTTAGAAGAGGATCCATAGTATTTAGATAGTCAATGTGTTCCGCCACGAAACCCAGTGTGATACATGAAGGTCTTAAAGCCATAGACTCCACTAGACACCACCCTGGCACTAATGGCATTGCTGTCATCAGCGTTTAGAACACCGAGAGCCATCAGCCTTTTTACGGACTGATAACTCCAAATGCCCCGCCAGTTTAATGTAGCAGAGACGAATTCAATGTCCGCATGTACCGGAAAACTCCTCCGCAATGAGGTCCGTACGTCCGTCCTGTCATAGATCGCGACTTTGCTATGGTGGGCAGAGTCGAGATCCAGTCCGTCAGTCACAATCTGTGCGTCCAGTACTATTGTACTTGTCACGTCGGATAGCTACCAGATCCGGGTTAAACATCCTGGTCTCTCCCTGCAGACTTGGTTCAGCAATGACGGAGAAGCCTCTCGACTCAAGCCCCTTCTTGAGACGATTAACAACTCCGTTGTGTCTAGCCACCCGCCTCCCATGCGTACGATGACATTTTTGCAGAATGTGGTTTAGTGATTCGGGAGCATCACAACCTGCACGACACTGCCTCCCCAATTCGTGCCTTCCCCTTGTGGTACGAGACCTCGTAGGTAGGGCATTTATCCGTAGCTTGATTCCATTCAGATAAGCTTTACCGGTAAGCAAGCGCGTGGGCTGAACCACCCACCCGTTTTGAGGAGCGAAACGCCCTGCTTCACGGAGACCGCTGCCGGCAACAGACATGTGCAATCTGTTCGCCCAGTACGAATCTATCTTTGAACGTGATGACAGCTCATTAACTCCAGCCTATAATCTATCTCGGGCCTTGCGTTGCTCGATATCTAAGAAAGCACTTGCCACCCCTGATTGCTCGAGGTGAGGCCATTTTATCCCAGATAATCAGTTAATACGCAACATCGGCGCTATCGAACGAATCGAAGGAATCCCGAGACCCCCACTAACGTGAGGGGCATGAACAATGCAACTGACACATCCAATGGAAGATCTAACCACTTCCTGACGATAGACCGCACCATTCTGTCACACTTTCTCAGAACGCCTAACGACACACTTCCAAGGGTTAGCTTGAGATAAAGTTGTGGAATTAGGACAGTTCTGAGGGCGAACAACTTCTGTTGAGGCTTCAGGGGTGACCGCGTTAATATATCCAACTTTGGACCAATGTCCTCGGAAGGATTATAACGGGCCCTCCCTTCCGCAGAAAACCTAATGCCAAGATACTTCCATTCCTCGGAGCGCTTCAGAGCTGGACACGTGCGCGAACCTATACAGAAGCTCCGTGGTTCGACCACAGTACACTTCTGCTTCGGTTGCCCTTTTATGCTAACAGTAAAACACTTGTTAGCATTTAAGGTAAGCCCAACGAAATACAGAAAATCAACCGTGGTATCCAATAGTGTCTGAAGACCCTTTGGTGTAGAAGCAAATAACATCAAGTCATCTGCGAACGCTGCTGCGCTTGTCTTTGCATCACCGGCGTGGACACCTATTTCGGCAGGCAACGACCTGAGCAACCGATCGATGATCAAATTGAACAGAACGGGGGACAAAGGATCAACCCTGCTTCACACCTCTCGCAGGAATGAATACCTCTGACCCCCAGCCGTCACCGCTTAGATAAGTGCCACCTCCCTTGTACGTTGTCCGTACGTAGTCGACAAAGGCCTTTGGGGCACCGTATGCGGCAAGCGTTTCGAACACTGCGTCGTGCGACACAGAGTCGAATGCCTTGCTAACATCGAGAGTGCCGATGTAGCAGGACGCATGCCGTCGGTGATGATCCCTCAGAACCAAGTCAACTATTGTCGCGTTATCGGCGCAACCGTCTGTGGGAAGGAACCCCCGCTGACGCGGATCCCAGCTGATTGATGAGTCACGCCGGGATGCCAAAATGGCATGAGTGTCTAACCACAATCGAAGGCACCGATATCGGACGAAAGTCTTGCGGAAGACGTGTCCTCGCCGACTTCGGAATGAAGATGGTTCGGGCCGTTCGAAAGAGTACGGGCAAATCTCCGCACCAAAGGATCAGATTCATTATGCGAAGCATAACCCCGTTGGGAATATCTCTGGCGATTTTCGCCGATATCCCGTCAGGCCCTGGTGACGAAGTCAATGACACTTTATGCGCCCTTAGGTCCCTAATACAAATAGGCGACCATACCCCCTCGAGTGCGTGACCCATGTTGGGCACTGTGGTTCTACACGAGGATGGGCTAGGCTGTGTGATGACCTGTTTCGTCGGTTCCATCAAGCAAGGATTTTATGCATCGGCCTTTGTGTTTGTCCCAGTTACGCTGAACCCTGGCGTACTGTTGCCTTCTACTTTGCCTCCTATTGCGAGGTATTGGGCGGGATACTCTCGCCGGAACGGGGCGGTCGTTCCGAATCGGAAATAATTCCTGGAGGTAGTTGGACAAACGCTGGAGAGTTGCCACTTTGCCCAAAGTCTGCGCCTCATCTACGATGGATTGCAAGACTTCGACTCTCCAAGACCTTCTGCATGCGACGGGGGGTAAACCCCGAAGCATCCGCATGAGGATATCGTCCGAACGATTCAGTGGAGCGATTTGAGCTCTCCTAGACGTTGAGGGGAAAACGGACTCACTTAAACTTGGGCGGCGCTGTATGGTCGGAGATTCATGTGCTGCTGGGATAGGAGCTGCTTGCCCTCTTAGCCGCTCTATTATTGCCTTATAGCTATCCCTCTGTCGACATTTCTTTATTGCATCGACACTGCGGTGGGTGTAAACTTCCGCTAGCTTTTTATTAATGAATCTCTCACCATTTGCTGTGAGTTCAATTTCCTTCCTCGCCATCATGGACAACTCTTCCTCGTTCCACCTGGCTTTCAGGTCAACACGCAAACGAAGCTGATCAAGCCTGTCTTTGTGTTGACGAGACATGTGAACACCAAGGCCGGTATTCGACGTAAAAGACCGCCCGCATTTACAACAAGGAAACGTGGTTTGCACACTGACCACTACGTTCCTCTCCTGATGGGTCCCACGGCTAGAGGCCGTAGGATTTATGGTTGAACTATGTTCAGCTATCCGAGGCTCATTTTCGCTAGTTGCACCATCAGTTGGACGGTCCAAAGGGCTGGTAACCCCTTGGACCCATTCGCCGCTCGCATTAGCTACTAATACAGTTTTTCACTGATATTAGCACCCGGAGGATACCACGGGGAGGCCACAACTACTGTGGGACAAAATTTGTCTACGAGTCGACTTGACTTTGATGATTAATGAATTACGGTTTTATCCCCTTCTGCATCTCGGTCTTTTGATCCTCCTTAAGAGAGTCACAGTTACTCCCGCCGTTGGCCAGCGCTTTCTTGAATTTCTTCACTTTGACATTCAGAGCACTGGGCAGAAATCACATTTTGTCAACACCCGCTAGGGCCATCACAATGCTTTGTTTTAATTAGACAGTCGGATTCCCCAAGTCCGTGCCAGTTCTGAATTGATTGTTAATTGATAATCGTTATAATTTAAAAGAACTAACTGGTTACCAAATTAGTATTCTTAAAAATTGTAGCAAGAAAGTTCCACAATTGGCTACGTAAAAAGGGGAGAGAGATTCCGGTGCCCGTTGTGTGGTGGCCTTGGGGGGGGGGGGTGGGGGCGGGGGTGTGTACCACCCACTTAGTGCTGCACTATCAAGCAACACGACTCTTTGGAAACACCATCTAATAATCATTAACGTTATACAGGCCTGGCACCCTCTATGGGTAAATGGCCTCATTTAAGAAGGACCTAAATCGTTAATTTCTCATACTAGAATATTGATGTTCCATACACTGCATCTCACATGTGCCATATAGACAAAGTGACTTAGTGCTGAACTGATTTCTTTTCGCTCGCCGCTACTGAGAAATTCCTTGTTAGTTTCTTTTCCCCCCCTAATTAATATGCTTAAATTCAGGGGCTAGTCCCATATGAGTTGAGGTTGTATAAATACTTAATAATGTTTAAAATAAACATATTGAAATATACTATTATTTTGAAGTTCCATATATTAACAAAAAATATTCTTTTTCTCATCATTAATAAGAGGCAATTCTAGTTAAAAAAAAAAAAAAAAAAAAACATTTATTTTATGCTAGACATTCCTCAGTATTTATTTGCATCAAATAAAGAAAATATAATTTTTCATGTTTCTCTAACAAATAATACACAATAGAGAGGCATAGTAATTTCATTATTTTATTAATATTATGAATATATTATGTGAATTACACATATATTATCCAATAATATACCATATGCTTGAAATTTATACAAATTTTAAGCAACTTATTTAGCATAGTCTTACAACCCTCAACCATATGTAGTCCAAGCAGCACTCTAAAATTAATTAAAGTACATAACAGCATGGACTGCGATATGCGTTCAAAATGTCGATGTTCATGTGTCCTGCAGTTCACACGATGACGCACAGTTTGCTGCGTTCTTCATCGACCCATGAGCCGAGTGATCCACCGCTTAGAGTGATTCAAATTTTGTTTTATTTCATTACGTCAAAATTTTTTTTTTTGAAAAAAAAAAAAAAAACACTTTTTTTGCGGCATATAATTATTTCCTAAAAAAATTTTTTTTTACCAAAAAAATGGGGGAAAATTTCTTTTTTTTACAAAATCGGTTATAATGCGATTTTTGAAAAAAATTTTAAAAAAATAATCTCTTAAACATAATAAAAAAAATATGAAACACACTAACCCGGACGGGGGTACAAAATTATAATTTTAGGGGGGTGGGGTTATACAATGTGCGCGCGTGTTAAAAAAAAAAATATATGCGCGGCACGCATATAATGTGTGGGGTGCACACACGCTATTTTTTTATATATATATTATTTAAAAAAAAAAAATTTTTATAAATTAAAAAAAAAAATTTTATATTTTTAAAAAAAAAAAAAAAAAAAATTTATATTAATAGGGGGGAAAAAAAATATAAAAAAACCCCCCCCGCGGGGGGCCCCCCGGGACCACTTTTTGGCCTTTTTCTTCCCCTAATAAAAAAATGTGGGGGGGCGTGGGGGGAACAGCAGGAACAGGGAGGGGGGGGGGGGGAGCGGGGCCGGGGGGCAAAACAAAAAAAATAATGGGGGGGCGACGGGCGGTGTGTACAAAGGACAGGGACGTAATCAATGCGAGTTAATGACTCACACTTACTGGGAATTCCAAGTTCATTTGAACAGTTTCAGTTCACAATCCCAAGCATGAAAGTGGTTCAGCGGTTTACCCGGACCTCTCGGTCTAGGAAATACACGTTGATACTTTCATTGTAGTGTTGAAGGGGAATTTCTTTGAGGTAAAATAATAACAATGGCACGTCAGTGCTTTTTGACTTTAGTTTTTAGATGTTCTTTTATTGATATATTCTCTGGTTAGACCGCATAGCTGCGCTGCCGGTTGCGCCAGCAGCGGAACGGCTTCGTACATGTACATATAGCTTAAAGGTCTGGCGAGAGTCGCAGAAGAAGAGGGGGTAATGTGTCTACTTGTTTACGAAATGTAAAGTATGCCGACTCAGCGGGGTTATTGCTCGCGCTCTGTTAGGGCACATGCACTAGAGAGTGATCATGTTAATGTTATATATGTATGTTACTGAGTACAGTGAACATTTGATAAAGTGGACATTCTAATTCCTCCTTTTGAAAAATAACGTAATTTTATGAGTTATTTTCTTAGTTATATTACTTATCAAATGTTTTTTTTTTGTCTTTTTATCAAGCAGGTTGATCATTCCTGTTCTTAATTTTTTTTTTACTATTTATTACTTTTATTTTTGTTGTTTTTTTTTTTGCAATTAATTGATTATGAATTAAAAATTTTTATCTATCTTTATGTACTATTTGTTTTTTATTTTTATTATTTGAAATTGTTATATTATCGTTTTTCCCTATGCTTTCTACTTTGTATGGTCCTGTATATTTAAAATCTAACTTATGACCTGTTTCATTCTTTAGTAAAACTCTATCTCAATTTTTATTTCAAAATCTAAACTATTGCTATCGTAATAAATTTTTTGTTTTTTCTTATTTGTTTCTAGCATTAGCCTAGCTCTTTATATGCCTGTTCTAATCTAAATTTTGATTCCTTAGCATAGTCTTCTACCTTATAAAGTGGCTTAATTGTATCTATGCTATTAAAATCTTTTGGCAAGTTTGATGTTTTGACGAACACGAGCTCGTATGGACAATAGTCATGTGTCATAGAGGGTGTTGTGTTAAAACAATATACAAGTATCTTAACCATACCACAGTAGTTCGGCTTGTACTGAGCCGCGGCCAAAAATACTTCTAGTTGTGGTATCATAATGAAACTTTCATTAAAATTCTAGAAAAATGTTTCGAAAATATTGTGAAAAAATTGGACCAATCGGAGCATTATATCATATGGCTGCCATATGATATGTGGATCCGCTTATATGAAGCCGCGGCCAAAAATACTTTGTGGTGGTGAAAGGTGAAATATTTATAAATAAATTTTGCAATTGGTTCTCATTGAGTAAAACAGAAACAGTAGACTCATCGATTTCCTTCAGTTGAGCTATACGCCTTCGCTTTGTCCTCGCTGAAGATTCCGAGAAATCAATTCTTGGACGGCCACGTTGAGCAGTTTCGGATGTTTGATTGGATGAGTTTACTAAAATGGATTCCTTTTCATTCAACCAAGCGCATTGATAGTGGAGAACGCATGATTTTTTGCGGTTGTAGCAAGTCCAAAACTCTTCAAGCTTCTTGCATATGTAACCAATTTTTTCAATAATTGGCTGAAGTCAGCTATGTACCCCTCCTTTTCAATGTTTAGTTGCATAGAATCTATAACTTGACGTTGCTTTTCGGTCTTAGTACCTATTTTTGTGCACCATATATCAATTACATGTAGCCGTGTAATTACGCAATGACACGCATCGCCTTTTCAAAACAAAAAATGAAGATCATAAATTTAAAAAAAATTAGAATTATTTAAAAATAATTAAAGACATAAAGTAAATGACCATTGAAAATTGTAGACAAACACGATAGATGTAACAACACACAAGAAAACAATAACAAGTCAACACGGAGGCTTCGCTGGGCAAATTTAACCTTGAAAAAACAAGACGATGATGAGTTAGTATATTAAAAATTGCAGGTACATCCGCAAATTTCCGCAAGTAACTTTAACAATTTTATTACCTTAAAACACAGATAAATATTGTCAAATAAAAAACTTTTGGGGAAAAAGGGGGGAACACAACTAAACGTTTAGGTAAACATAAAAAACATGTACAAAAACGGTACAAAAATAAAGGTTTCTTAATACATTAATTATACTGGAATTACAAAATAAAATTCAGTATTATTATTTTTTGGTAAAAAGTAAATACCTCGAACTTTAAAATCCATTTTAAATAATGAAATTATGTGCACTTAATCGATTGCTAGACAAATTTGAAGTTTGCTCTTCTACACATTAATGCTGTTAAGCGTGCAGCTGTGCGTAAAATATGAACACGTGTTCAAGCTTTCGGTTCTATTTTTAGAAAGAACCGTTAGAATTTTTGAAAAATCCGGTTCGCAGTGGTTAAGAATGGACATTTGTGTGATAAATAGTGTGCATTTTTTTTCAATATCTTGTTATGACTTTTTTTAATTTTGGCCTATGGGCGGAACTACAGTGCATACGTCCCAATCTGTCTTATCAACTGATATGTAAGATCGTATGAACTCGTTAAGTGTTCTGTGGCTTCGTTCCACGGTTCCTACTGTCTGGTGATGGTGTGCGGTTGAAGTTATGTTTTTAATTTTAAGGTTTTTACATAAGTCTTCAATTATTGAATTTTTATATTCTGTACCCATATCCGTATACCAGAATAAAATTTTCAAATATAGCTTTTGCTACTGTTTTCGCACTTTTGTCTTCAATTGGAATTGCTACAAGATATTTTGTTAGATCGCAGATTAAAGTTACTGCGCATTTGTTTCTGTATTCGGATTTGGGTAAAGGACCGATCGTGTCAACAATTACCCTGTCGAAGGCTCTCTGTGGAGTTTCGGTAATAGTTAATGGAGTTTTTGTGTGTTTAGTCGTTTTAGACTTTTGACACTTCTCACATTTTTTTATATATTCCGATATATCTTTTGTCATTTTATTTCAGTGATAATGCCTTTTTATTTTGGCTATCGTTCTGGCTATTCCAGTATGACCTCCTTGTATTGGGTCGTCATGGAACGTAAACAGTATTGCTTCTTTTTCTTTATTATTATCGTTTGATAATAGGGTCACCGGCTTGAGTAGCGCTACTCTTAAAGATTTTAATATTTTATTGCCCATTAATTTAGAAGATTCTATTGAGATAATCTCAAAGATCTTTTCGCTCGGTGCCACTTTGAGTTTGCTAATATTAAGTATACCGGCTTCTGTTTCAAGCCTTTGAAAGAATTGACCTAAGTCAAAAGTCTCATTGGTGTACATATTGCTAACATCAATTCTTGCGATAACACTCTTTTCGTGTTTTAATAAACATAGAGAATTTGTTATTCGCAAGGTCACTACTTTTCGTACCTCGTCATTTACAATGACTTTGTATACGTTGGGCTTAGAAGCATTTGGAGTCTGCTTTTGCAAGACCTCCTTCTCTTTGTCTTTTCCTGCGCAGGAATTTAACTGTTTACTTTGACTTCTTGTAGTGACTTTCAGAATTTTATTGTTTGTCTGTATATTTTTTAAGTCTGTTATGGTTATTCTAGAAAGCGCATCGGCTACGTAGTTGTCTTTTCCCTTTAGAAATTCTACAGTAAAATTATATTCCTCTAGTTCAAGTCTTATTGTGGTGAGTTTGGAGCTCGGATTTGTCATTGAAAATAAATATGTGAGTGCCCTGTGATCTGTTTTGACAGTGAAGTATCTACCATAAATGTTGGTCTGAAGTAGGTTATTGCCCAATGTTGGCTGTTAGTTCCTGTTCTGTTGTGCTTTTATTACTTTCTCCTTAAGTAAAAGATCTTGATGCTATGCTACCGGGAGTTGAAGTCCATCTTTGTTTTGGGTCAGGACTGCTCCTCAAGCTTGCTTACTAGCATCCGTTATAATGCAAAATTCTTTGCTGAAGTCTGGGTATTGGAGGAGTGTCGGATTCATTAATGCCGATTTGAGATGTTCGAAGGCGTTTTGGCAATCTGCCGTCCATTCGAATTTGACATCTTTTTTGCATAACTTTGTTATGTGACGAGAATAATCAGCGAAGTTCTTAATGAATCGTCTATAGTAATTACAAAAAAAAGCTATAAATCTTCTAGCGCTGCCCTCATCATGTGGGACTGGGTAATTTTGAATGACGTCGTATTTTTTGTCGTCGGGTAAGATTCCTTTATCTGTGCATTTATGTCCTAAGAAAGTGACTTCATGCATAAAAAATGAAAATTTTTCTGGATGTAACTTTAGGTTGTGTTGCCTACATTTCTCAAAAACATTAGTTAAGTTTTTGAGCATATGTTTTTCGGAGTAACCAATGACTATTAAGTCATCCATATAAAGGAATGCTTGAGAAGGTTCAAGTCCAGAGAATGCTATAGTCATCATTCTCTGAAACGAATTTGGCGCTATTTTTAAACCGAATGGTAACCGCGTGAAGCGATATGAACCGTTGGTTGTTGAAAATGAAGTAATATCTCTTGATCTTTCTTCGAGTTCTATTTGATGAAAACCTGACTTAAATCTAGGCTGAAAAGTTTTCGCTCTACCTAGTTGATCTGAAATATCATCAATTCTAGGGAGTGGAAATTTATCGGACAACAATTTTTTATTGATCTGACGATAGTCAATTACTAATCGCCATTTTTTCTTTTCAGAATTTGGAAGTGATTTCCTGGGCACTAATAACAAAGGGCTATTATAGGGGGATACGGACGGTTCGACTATTTTGTCGTGATTAGTTTTTGGACTTGTTTCTGAATTTCTTCTTTTTGGCTTGAGGATTTCTATAATTTTTTTTTTCGCTTCATCATCGTTCAATCTCAGTTTTTGTTTATAGAAGTTATTTGTGGTCATTGGTTCGGTTTCTAAGCCGAACACATCGCTATATTGTGCGCACAGTGACGTTAGCTGTTTATGGAATAATGGCGGAAAATTATTTGATAGCTGACTTAGAACAATTTTTTCTCTTTTTTCTGGAGTTGTAACTAATTCGTAGCTTAAAAGTGGTTCATATTTTAACTATTTATGCTTGAATTGGTCCTCGTTAGTTGTATTGAGCTCCTTAAGAATGCGTTTTGAGAATTTACACATGTTGAATTTCTTGACTTGGAATAGTTGACTTTCTTTTTCTGAGTTTATTTTAATTTTCTGACTACTTGAGATCTTGCTGGCAGAATTATGGAGTTGTTGCCAGAGCTGTTGTTATTTGAACATAATGGGATATTTTAAATTGTTTTGTCTAATTATTAGCCAGTCTTCAGTAGGATTGAAATCCAATAGGCAGTTATATCTCTTTATAAAATCGATTCCTAGTATTCCATCACATGGAATAGCGAAGTTTGTGTTCACGATGTGAAAATCGTGTGGATTATTATTTTGAGGTTTGTTTTCTATCGAAGTAATCCTTTGGATTTAGTACTTCCTTACTTTTCCTTTTTTTTATATTGTTTGTTTGGATGTTTTGATAAACATCCGAATTTTCTTTTAATAATGATATGTCTGCACCGGTGTCGACTAAAAAGACTAATTCTTTTCCTGTACTAACGTTTGTGAATTTTACTTTTTTTGGCTGAGATTGATAGAATGAATTTCTGATTTTTACTGCTGATTTTCTAAAGGTTGTTGGGAGTTTCCCGAAGTATTTTGGGACACTCGGACATTACTGTTATTGTGGTTATTGTACTTGCTCTGTTTTGGTTGTTACCTCGGTTGGAATTATTCCTACCTCGGTTTTCCTCGTCTTCCTTTGTTGTTTCTGTTATTGTTTCGGTAACCGTTGTTTTGGTAATTACCTTTTCCCCTGTAATTACCTCGGTTCCCTCGACTTTCCATGTTGGTGCTGTTGGCAGTGCAGGACAGTTTTGACTGCCCTGTTGCTTCTGTACAGCTGTTAACACTTGGATATGGCATCATTCTTTATTGATGTGCTTGCCTGCATGATAAGTTTTACCTTATCTAAAGCGCAGTTTTGTGTCATGGCCTTTACAGCAAGTGTTGTGCTGTATTTGGTTGCTAAATCAGGTGACAAACCGTCCCCGATTAGGCTCCCTCAAGAGACTTGGTCAATTTTTCAACCTCTTGGGTTTTGATTGGCCGTTTTACTCTATTGTTGTAAATTGAGAAGCTTAGCAGATTAACTTCTACTGACTCTTCTTTTCTTTTTTTGCTGCTTCTGTTTTTTCACTATGAGCGCCCGCACCAATTGTTTGTGTGTTGCTTCTGCTTGACAATGGATGCATCGCTGGGGTCCAATGTAGCTGTTGCTGCTGATGCGCAAGTCCGCTGCTGCAACTTCCAGCTGATTTTTTTTGTGTTTTATTTTCTATGTTGTTGTTTAGAAAATTGCAGCAAAAGGTTTTTCTTTTATCACTTTTTACTGTTCGTGACATTGTCACGGTCGCCATGTTGAAGGGGAATTTATTTGAGGTAAAATAATAACAATGGCCGTCAGTGCCTTTTGACTTTAGTTTTTATGTTCTTTTATTGAATATATTCTTATGGTTAGAGCCGCTAGCTGTGATGCCGGTTACGCCAGCAGCGGAGCGGCTTCGTCATGTACATTTGCTCAGGTTAAATGTTTATGTATTAGCTTAAAGGTCTGGCGAGAGTCGCAGACGGAGAGGGGGTTGTGTCCACTTGTTTACGAAACGGTCGCGCATGTAAGTTGCCGATCAGCGGGGTTTTGCTCGCGCTCTGTAGGGCCATGCCTAAAGAGTGATCTTTTTATGTATGTTACTGAGTACAGTGAACATTTGATAAAGTGAACATAATACAGTAGCGCGCGTGCAGCCCAGGACATCTAAGGGCATCACAGACCTGTTATTGGTCAATCTCATTATTGCTAGACGCAATTTGTCCATTTAAGAAGCTAGTGTCCTTATAATGGGACAAACCAACAGGTACGGCTCCACTTATATAAACACATTCAAACACAATAAACATTTTACTGCCACCACGAATGAAGGCTATATAAGCTTCAACACCATAATCCTGAAGATATCTATTTAATATATTTGAGTCTCGTTCGTTATCGGAATTAACCAGACAAATCACTCCACGAACTAAGAACGGCCATGCACCACCACCCATAGATTCGAGAAAGAGCTATCAATCTGTCTTACACACTTATGTTCGGACCTGGTAAGTTTTCCCGTGTTGAGTCAAATTAAGCCGCAGGCTCCACTCCTGGTGGTGCCCTTCCGTCAATTCCTTTAAGTTTCAGCTTTGCAACCATACTTCCCCCGGAGCCCAAAAGCTTTGGTTTCCCGGGAAGCGACTGAGAGAGCCATAAAAGTAGCTACACCCAATTGCTAGCTGGCATCGTTTATGGTTAGAACTAGGGCGGTATCTGATCGCCTTCGAACCTCTAACTTTCGTTCTTGATTAATGAAAACATCTTTGGCAAATGCTTTCGCTTAAGTTAGTCTTACGACGGTCCAAGAATTTCACCTCTCGCGTCGTAATACTAATGCCCCCAAACTGCTTCTATTAATCATTACCTCTTGATCTGAAAACCAATGAAAACAGAACAGAGGTCTTATTTCATTATCCCATGCACAGAATATTCAGGCATTTGAAGCCTGCTTTAAGCACTCTAATTTGTTCAAAGTAATTGTACCGGCCCACAATAACACTCGATGAAGAGCACTAATGCAGGTTTTTAAATAGGAGGAATACATAAAAAATACAAGTATTTAAATACATATAAGAACTCCACCGGTAATACGCTTACATACATAAAGGTATAGTACTAACTACAATTGTAAGTTGCACTACCCGTATGAAGCACAAGTTCAACTACGAACGTTTTAACCGCAACAACTTTAATATACGCTATTGGAGCTGGAATTACCGCGGCTGCTGGCACCAGACTTGCCCTCCAATAGGTCCTTGTTAAAGGATTTAAAGTGTACTCATTCCAATTACAGGGCCTCGGATATGAGTCCTGTATTGTTATTTTTCGTCACTACCTCCCCGAGCTGGGAGTGGGTAATTTACGCGCCTGCTGCCTTCCTTAGATGTGGTAGCCGTTTCTCAGGCTCCCTCTCCGGAATCGAACCCTGATTCCCCGTTACCCGTTGCAACCATGGTAGTCCTAGATACTACCATCAAAAGTTGATAGGGCAGACATTTGAAAGATCTGTCGTCGGTACAAGACCATACGATCTGCATGTTATCTAGAGTTCAACCAGTGTAACGATCTTGCGATCGCTTGGTTTTAGCCTAATAAAAGCACACGTTCCAAAAGGTCCGTGTTTTAATTGCATGTATTAGCTCTAGAATTACCACAGTTATCCAAGTAACTGTTAACGATCTAAGGAACCATAACTGATATAATGAGCCTTTTGCGGTTTCACTTTTAATTCGTGTGTACTTAGACATGCATGGCTTAATCTTTGAGACAAGCATATAACTACTGGCAGGATCAACCAGAATAATGTTATTCTTTTTATGTGAATAATATATATTCACATAAATATTATATTAATATTTGTAAAATACATGACAACTCATAAATACTTTTGAATAAATATGATATGTATATAAAAACGAATATGGCCATATTTAAATAGCAATCATGTTCGTAATTTATAAAAACTTGACAACTCTTATACATATTATATATAAATATATACATACAAATTCGTTCAAAAATATCATTTTAATTACACTTACTTAATATATAATATATCACACATGCATTATTTAAATTCAACCGAAATTGAAAGAAAATATTATATTTTGACAATAAATTAATAATTTACATTAGATGCATAAACATGTAATAATTATATATTAAATAAAACCTTTAAACATAATGTTATATTATGTTTAAAGTTAATCTGCAATTATTCAGACTATTGCATATTCCTTGCATAAGAGAATCGGAAAAACACTTGTGAACAAGCACTCACGCCTGTCAATTCTCTAATAAGGTTACACACTTCTCCCTTTATATAAATATACATTATATTCATAATATACATTATATAAGGGGAATTCCATATTAAAACCAATCATTTTAAATGTTGGTAATAATATTATTTACTTGTTTGTTTGTTTGTTACTTTACTTGTTTCGTGTGTTTATTATAATCATCCATTTGTTGATTATAATTATATATTATATTATTATATTATATATATTTTAAATATATATAAATTCCAAAATATATATGTAGTAATATATTTTGATAATATAATGGATTTCCCTTTGCGATAAAATTCGAAAACATATTAAATATATATAAGTCAAATATATAAAAATATATTTAAACAAATATATCTCGGCTTATTTCAACTATTTATCATTATATTGTAAGTCATCGCAGCCAAGCGTTCTAGGACGACAATAACGATTTATTATCTACAATATATAGGGTCCACCATTATATTATAAATGCTTATCTGAAATCGCATAGATGAGCACACACTGCTCACCATGTATAGGTTTTGTGACACGTTTTCTCTAAATGGGTCACTTTATTTAAGGCTTTCCCTTAATTTATTATTTTGCATGCATTATATAAATAATACACTATTAAACTTCATTATTTTTGCACCATATACTTTAAATACCCATGCCGGCAAGATATTGCACCACAGTCATATGGAATTTATATATTTAATTTTTTTCTCATATGACATACCTCGCACGACACCACTCCCTATATAGGTTTTGTGACACGTTTTCTCTAAATGGGTCACTTTATTTAAGGCTTTCCCTTAATTTATTATTTTGCATGCATTATATAAATAATACACTATTAAACTTCATTATTTTTGCACCATATACTTTAAATACCCATGCCGGCAAGATATTGCACCACAGTCATATGGAATTTATATATTTAATTTTTTTCTCATATGACATACCTCGCACGACACCACTCCCTATATAGGTTTTGTGACACGTTTTCTCTAAATGGGTCACTTTTCTCAAGACCGTTACATGATATTATCATAACGCACTGCTATACTTTATTTTAGCAATTTATATTATAATTTTTTATATGACCATGTGTTATTTCATATCATACTGCTATACCTTATTATTTTTCCCAAACTATATATATTTTTCACATGACATAAAATTGACCATGTGTTATTTCATATCGTACTGCTATACTTTATTATTTTTGCCAAACTTATTATTCGAGTCATATTATATATATTTTTCACATGACATAAAATTGACCATGTGTTATTTCATATCGTACTGCTATACTTTATTATTTTTGCCAAACTTATTATTCGAGTCATATTATATATATTTTTCACATGACATAAAATTGACCATGTGTTATTTCATATCGTACTGCTATACTTTATTATTTTTGCCAAACTTATTTTTTGAGTCATATAATATATATTTTTCACATGACGTAAAATTGACCATGTGTTATTTCATATCGTACTCGCTATACGTTATTATTTTTAGCCAAACTTATTATTCGAGTCATAATTATATATATTTTATCACATAAAATTTTATAATTTTTTCTATTAGATTTATTTTATTTAAATTTTTTTTCACATGACATAAAATTTTCAATCCATGTGTTTTTCATTTCCTAATGTATACATTATTATTTTGCAAAATTTATTTAAGTCAAATCATATTATATTTTTTCATAGAATAAAATGACATGTGTTATTACATATGTTGTTTTTTTTTGATTTTATTATTCTAGTCATATTATATTTAATGAAATAATTTTCATAGAAGTTTAATTGTACCTGTGTTTAAGTTGATATAAGTTCCATTCATACTATTTTTTTTAAATTTAACATTTTTTTTGTTTTTTGAGTTCTATATAATATATATTTTTCACATGTAATAAAATATGATCTATGTCTTATTGTTATCGCAACTGCTATACGTTATTATTTTGACAAATTTATTTTTTTTTCAAACAAATTATATAAATTTTTACATAAAATCTTTCACGACGACAAAATTTATTATTTTTTTATTTTTTTAAATAACTACATTATTATATGTAAATGAAAATAATAAATTTTTGCCAAATAATGTGTTATTAATATATCACATGATATAATTGGTTAACGGTTCAATTCATCGTACTGCTTATTTTTTTTATTTTTGTCAAACTTTTTTTTGAGTCATATTTATATTTTTTCACATGGAAACATAAAATTGACCATGTGTTATTTCATATCGTACTGCTATACGTTATTATTTTTGCCAAACTTATTATTTGAGTCATATTATATATATTTTTCACATGACATAAAATTGACCATGTGTTATTTCATATCGTACTGCTATACGTTATTATTTTTGCCAAACTTATTTTTTGAGTCATATTATATATATTTTTCACATGACATAAAATTGACCATGTGTTATTTCATATCGTACTGCTATAATTTATTATTTTTGCCAAACTTATTTTTTGAGTCATATAATATATATTTTTCACATGACATAAAATTGACCATGTGTTATTATATTATGTTTATTTTTATGTGTTATTTCATATCGTACTGCTATAATTTATTATTTTTGCCAAACTTATTATTCAAATAATTTTATTTCATACAACATTGACAAGTGTTTATATGGTTTATGGTCCACCAAAATAATATATTTATTAACTTATTTAAACCGTATACCACATTTATCAAATCTTACATATATTAACCTTCATTGTCATAATATGCCTTGTCTAACAATTCTATCACAAATTTATGTGTGTACATTAATATATTACAACAATAAATTGATGCAATTTATTTTATTTCAAATTGTGTTGTATTTTATTATATTTTCTGCGTTTTTCCCATCATTGACGACCCATGAGCCGCCCGCCTAGTGATTTATCACTCAGACTTATCAAAGTTTTGGTTTATTTCATTACGTCAAAAGTTATTTTATTGAAACAAATTTAAAATACACCATTTTACATTGGCACATATTTCAAATCTTTCAATAAATTTTTTTACTTTAAAAATGTTGCGAAATGTCTTAGTTTTACACAAGCGGTTATAATGCGATATTTGACAATAATTTTAAATATATTCAAGCTTGAGCATTATAATCAATACATGTAACACATTAACCTGAACGCAGGTACAACATTGTAATTAAAAGTTGTTGCATTTATATACAGTACAGTACATTTGTGCAACGCATGTATACTATGGTACATATACACTCAAATTGTCTTGTATACATATTTCGTAGAAAAATGTATCAATATTTGCTACCACCAATTTATATACGCCACATATATTAGGAATAGTCTACAATTGTTTTATATTAGATTTGCCACATTAAGCCATTCTGACATATATTAACCTCCACACTTATAAAATGCAATGTTTATTTTCTACCATAAAGAACATGTTGCTATATAAACAAGAGCAACTTAAAAAATTAATTTTTACTTACGCCACTTATATCAGGAATAGATTATTTCTATTGTGTTAAATTATTTTTTATATGCCACATTAAGCCAATCTGACAACTTTTAACGCCACTAACTAAATACAGTATGTATTATGGCGAACCAATTTGATACCAATTTATTTATACATATATATAATATATATATATAACAGTATCTGTTATATATTTTGTTTTGCCTCCCTCCTCCCACAACAATGTACATACAAATGTATTACATTTATATATACATTTCATTATATATCGAATCGTCAAGCAAAGGATAAGCTTCAGTGGATCGCAGTATGGCAGCTGCTCAACCACTTACAACACCTTGCCTGTTATAAAAGTCGTTTACAATTGATTCTAGGCTTTGTCATTGTATTAAATAATGTTTTAATATATAACTAGCATGGCATCAGGTGATCGAAGATCCTCCCAATTTACTATGTTATATGTAACATTGGCATCACATCCATTGTCGTCTATTAAGTAAATAATAAACTTTTAATGGTTTAGAAGCCATACAACGCAAATTGCCCCATATTTATCATTGCAGTCCAGCACGGATACGACCTTAGAGGCGTTCAGGCATAATCCAACGGACGTAGCGTCATACCACTGTTCGCTCGAACAAGTATTGTGCCATTGGTCCGTACCTGCGGTTCCTCTCGTACTACGCAGGAATGCTGTCGCAACAACGTTTTGTCATTAGTAGGGTAAAACTAACCTGTCTCACGACGGTCTAAACCCAGCTCACGTTCCCTTGCATGGGTGAACAATCCAACGCTTGGTGAATTTTGCTTCACAATGATAGGAAGAGCCGACATCGAAGGATCAAAAAGCGACGTCGCTATGAACGCTTGGCCGCCACAAGCCAGTTATCCCTATGGTAACTTTTCTGACACCTCTTGTTAAAAACTCTTTAAACCAAAAGGATCGATAGGCCGAGCTTTTGCTGTCCCTGTGTGTACTGAACACCGAGATCAAGTCAGCATTTGCCCTTTTGCTCTATGTGTGGTTTCTGTCCGCACTGAGCTGGCCTTGGGACACCTCCGTTATTATTTGAGAGATGTACCGCCCCAGTCAAACTCCCTACCTGGCAATGTCCTTGAATTGGATCATACCTGAGTAATTGGAGTTATACCAAATTTCTAAATCGAAAATACATAAATGCATTTTTTCATTAAAGAATTTGTTTGCGATTATATAACAAACTCGTGATACTTTGATCAAGAAGCTTGCATCAAAACCCAATACCATAAGATATAATAAATATATCCGTATAATGGCTAGGAAATGATACACGTTCCATTTAATCAAGTAAGTAAGGAAACAATAAGAGTAGTGGTATTTCATTGTCGATACTAAACCGAAGTCTAATATCTCCCACTTATTCTACACCTCTTATGTCTCCTTACACTGCCAGATTAGAGTCAAGCTCAAAAGGGTCTTCTTTCCCCGCTAATTATTCCAAGCCCGTTCCCTTGGCTGTGGTTTCGCTAGATAGTAGATAGGGACATAAGTCTAGTTTGTTTTCGTGGCGTCTACACTTTAGGGGTTTACAACCACGGTACACGATTGCGACACATATGTGGCGCATAGTACAGCGGGTGAATTTGAGCGTCCACCAACGCCCCCGAAAGTTTAAACTTTCAGGTGCCAATAGAATGCATGCTGTCGGGCATAACATTCCCCCTTGGTGAGGGGCGAAGCCTATCTAAGACCTCTGCTGGTCTATGGGTACAGCACCCGGTTGTATAACGCAACTCCACGCCGAGCCTGCGGCTCTACCCGCATCTGGGTCTAACCAACAACCACCACGAAACTCCCACAAAGGGGGCCAACCTCATTGGGCTGGCCTTGGCCGCCAGCCCATCCCGTGGTGCCAATTAGCAGCTTTGGTCGGCTGTTCGAATCAAGATTGCTTCCCTTCTGGTTTCCGACAACCGGGACTGGGTGGGGGTGTGTTTTCGGAAGAAGGGGGTGGCGTGGGGCGATAACGGTTGGGGGCGGGCTGGTCGTAGGGGAATGATTAGGCTGTAGTGAGGGGAAAGTACCGATCACTGCCAGATTAAAGTACTCTGGTAAGATTCGTGGCATGGTCCAAGTTCCAGTACCACTTCCAGTTTGTACTCATCCGGCACTGGTTGATCCTAGGTCCTCGTGTCCACATCGTCGCCTCTGAAAACGCATATTCTCAAACAATTCATCTGCGAGTGTCCGATGTTCGACGGTAATCACCGGGTCTCCATCCAAGCCTTCAGGTCTCGCAATCCGCATAGAGAGGGCATCACACAGCACGTGTTGCCAGTCCTCTATGGATCGCCACATTGACATTCGGTAGTTCGCTCAGACACGCGATGCAGAAAAGCGTTCAGCGATCCATGTGTCATTAGAAACCAGCATGATAGTAAACTTGAAGCTATCGGCTGAAGACAAAGCTTATGTCCGGAATGAACTTATGGTCACACGACCGTGCTCACCGTCATCCCACCGGAGTTGCCACTCGCGCATACGCGTTCGTCCAGCATGCTTTTCTCCTCCACGATCAAGAGTGGAAACATCTTGACCGTAAGCCAATCGCCTCTCCATGGGTAGTACGCTTATTTAAACTGATTGCAAACCTTGACAAGGTACGGTGGAGTCCTGCAAGAACTTCAAGGCATCGGTGATACCGTTCGGCACATGAGACATCCAAGAGATGACGATGGCAGGACTGAGCGCCTCCTGGCCCGACTAGTCTCATCACCACCTTATACCACACCGAGGCACCAAATAATGCACAAGGCACTATGAGTCCGGCATATATCCTTCGCCGCGCTTGCGGATGAGTCCCCAGTCGACCGTAGCACACGAGTCAAGGCTCCGACGACTCCAGCCAGCCGATCCGTAATACGCGATATGCGGGAGAAAACTCAACCGCTCGCCAACCGTGATGCCAAGGTAACGGCATTGTTACATACCGTAAATTTGCTCCGCAAACCTTACCGGGGGTCTGCTGCTGACAACCTACCCTTAAGACATCATCACAGTCTTCGTTGCCGAGACTGAGACGCCTACCTCGATACCCCATCCTCCAACTATCTCCATCAGTTCTCCTTTTGCTCCAGTTGGGATCTGGAATTTCCCTCGACGAGACAGAAATCGTCGCGTATGCACTAAAATGCAATGCGCCTCAAGACGCAGTAGATATCCATTAGGATGTTCCAAATAAAGGCCACTAATAGACCCTTGCGGACAGCCCGGTTACATCGACGCTGACTTCGCCAACTACTGACGATCTCGCTTTTCGGTCCGAAAAGAAGCTGCTCCAATCCCAACTTCCCTGCATCCTAGATCGACAGTCGGCGTAACGCTGCGTTCCACTCCACGTGGTCAAATGCCCCTTGAAATCACGAAGATTCCGAGACATATCGCCGAGCTGGCTTCGACACTGCTCACGACATGTCCCAAGCATCTTCCACACAGCGTCCAGGACGAAAGCCGAATTGCCATCGACTCTCATCCGTGAGCACCTCCTTCACACGATTCACCATGATCCCCTCCAGCACCTTGCCAAAACGGCAGCAAGCAGATACCCCGATAGGATGCTGGATGTCCTATCCTTGTCGGGGCCTTTGAGGAGCGCAACCACTCGCGGGCACTTCCACTCAACGGAAAATATCCATCTGCTACAACGGGAAACATCGTTGTATGTGCTCAGGGATGGACGCCAAACGCTTTGAATACCCCCTGTATGCCATCTAACCAGGTGAGCGCCTGCTCAACCTGGCGATGATGTCTCGACCTCGAAAGCTTCAAGAGAGGGGGTACTTCGTTCAGGAACAACATCCACTGCTTCTGCACTGGAAAAAGTACGAGAGGAATTCGCACAGTCGTGCCAAGTTACACCAGCCCATCATCCGACGAAGGCAACCAGATCGGTGACGTCTTTCGTCCTCGGCATATCCTGTATACGTGCCCCCATGGGTCATCCTGGTGTCTCCGACGAATCTTCTCCAATCTTCCTCCTTCGTCTTAAGCATATCCTCTCATATTCCTTTCGGTGTCTGAAATATGAGGGAGGTGTCTACGCTATCACTGAGTACGCGGCATGCTGAAGCCTTCGCCGGATCTCCTGACTCCGGCGTGCGTCATTGAGGCGGTATTCCACCAGCACACTCGACGTCTGGCAGCGTCTGACGCCCAACACATGTCGCTCACCTGGTGCACAAGGGACGAAGTGCAGACACCGTCATCAGATGCCATCCTGAAATCCTCCAGGGAAGATCCATCGATGCAGTCCCAAGCTCATCACCAAAGTCGCCAATCGCATTTGAGTTTCCACGATGGTACAGGAGATGGCTCTCAACTGTCTTCCGGATCGGCGCACACAACTGTAATAGTTATGGTCGCTAAGATCCCACTCGTGTACACTCCAGTCATACGCGGCCCACGTAGACGCTGCCTATTGACATGTACGTCGATATCGCTCTGCCCTGCGATTATCGAACGTATACACTCTGCTGGATAATTAAGACTCCGGCTCGCTTCTTGATCCATCTCCAGCGTCCCCCATTATTGCTCAATAACCGAAATCGTGTCTTACTGAACCACATGCGGGATACTGCATTGCGTCAGCAAGATGACAGGGTACGCTGCCAGCAGTACGCTCCATTACGCAGATCCTCAATATCGGTGTTGAATGGCAGTACACGGAGGTCAGGAAAATGAGCCATTCCCATTGACCTCACGCACACTCCATCTCGGTGATAGCTACGACGGATGCAGATGACTCTTGGTCGTCTACGAAATGGCAGTTTGTCGAGTCGAGAAATCCATCCTGGGAATCCGTGATTTCCTCCCGTCGATACGGCTCTGCAACAAGCAAATGTGGCCAAGTCCGCATCGACTCCATCGATGACGCACTCGCTCACCACAATTGCCTGGATGACTAAACTGTTAATGTCTAGCGCACCTGCAACACGCCGTAGATCGGGAGTCGAGAGCATATGCCCCGAAGGCAGCCTTAAACGGCAATTCCGGCAGTCCACCGGATTCACTTGCGCAACGTGGCGTTGTCCGCATTGCGGCAAACCTCTTAGCGGCATTGAGAACTTTTGGTCAACCGACGCACCTATGGCAGCATAGGTCGGACAGCGATCGGCACGGTAGAAACCATTTTAACCCGCCGGTTCAAGTATGCCGCTTCTCGTCACTCAGTTCAGTACGCTGCCCCTGCGTCCAGGCTTGCTCCGTGACCTCTTAAAGCCTCGTCATTCTCCTGAAATTGTTCGCAAAAACTCCCCATGAATCCGGCTATCAGTGTCACTCAACACGTACCTTGGTGACGGTTCTGCTGACAGTCCCTCGCGAACTTCTTTTGCACCACCTTAATCTCCGGATGGCGTCGATAAGGTCCCCGCGCTTCAGTCCGACTCGTGCCACGACACCAGGCGGGGAACTCCCGCGAACCGCTCAGCACTGCTGGGGTCTCCTCGGATTGTGCTGTCCATGCTGACCAGTCTCGAGCTTCGGAGCGGGCAGCAATGGAGGCGGGGAGGAAGGGGGGGGGTCGGTTACCATTCTGTTAGTGGATGAATTGATTTGTAAGTTCGATGTGAACAATGAGAGGGGGAGGGGAAGGAAGGAGGGGGGGGGGGGGGGGGGGGGGGGGGGGGGGGAGAGGTGAGTAAGGGATGGGGTTGGGATTCCGAGAATTGTAATTGTAGATTTAATTTAAGAAAAAAAATTAAAAGTAGATAGGGACAGTAGGAATCTCGTTAATCCATTCATGCGCGTCACTAATTAGATGACGAGGCATTTGGCTATTTTCTGTCGCATTTATCTGGCAAGCCAGCGTTACACCCACTACCCAGAACAGTCTGGGAGTGAAGTGATCACATGCGTTACTTTGTACCTTTTTAAGATGTTATGCCAAGGTAGCAGGCGTTTAGAAGAGGATCCATAGTATTTAGATAGTCAATGTGTTCCGCCACGAAACCCAGTGTGATACATGAAGGTCTTAAAGCCATAGACTCCACTAGACACCACCCTGGCACTAATGACATTGCTGTCATCAGCGTTTAGAACACCGAGAGCCATCAGCCTTTTTACGGACTGATAACTCCAAATGCCCCGCCAGTTTAATGTAGCAGAGACGAATTCAATGTCCGCATGTACCGGAAAACTCCTCCGCAATGAGGTCCGTACGTCCGTCCTGTCATAGATCGCGACTTTGCTATGGTGGGCAGAGTCGAGATCCAGTCCGTCAGTCACAATCTGTGCGTCCAGTACTATTGTCTTTTCACGTCGGATAGCTACCAGGTCCGGCTTAAACATCCTGGTCTCTCCCTGCAGACTCGGTTCAGCAATGACGGAGAAGCTCTCGACTCAAGCCCCTTCTTGAGACGATTAACAACTCCGTTGTGTCTAGCCACCCGCCTCCCATGCGTACGATGACATTTTTGCAGAATGTGGTTTAGTGATTCGGGAGCATCACAACCTGCACGACACTGCCTCCCCAATTCGTGCCTTCCCCTTGTGGTACGAGACCTCGTAGGTAGGGCATTTATCCGCAGCTTGATTCCATTCAGATAAGCTTTACCGGTAAGCAAACGCGTGGGCTGAACAACCCACCCGTGTTGCGGAGCGAAACGCCCTGCTTCACGGAGACCGCTGCCGTCAACAGACATGTGCAATCTGTTCGCCCAGTACGAATCTATCTTTGAACGTGATGACAGCTCATTAACTCCAGCCTTTAATCTATCTCGGGCCTTGCGTTGCTCGATATCTAAGAAAGCACTTGCCACCCCTGATTGCTCGAGGTGAGGCCATTTTATCCCAGATAATCGGTTAATACGCAACATCGGCGCTATCCAACGAATCGAAGGAATCCCGAGACCCCCACTAACGTGAGGGGCATGAAAGAATGCAACTGACACATCCAATGGAAGATCTAACCACTTCCTAACGATAGACCGCACCAGTCTGTACACTTTCTCAGAACGCCTAACGACACACTTCCAAGGGTTAGCTTGTGATAAAGTTGTGGAATTAGGACAGTTCTGAGGGCGAACAACTTCTGTTGAGGCTTCAGGGGTGACCGCGTTAATATATCCAACTTTGGACCAATGTCCTCGGAAGGATTATAACGGGCCCTCCCTTCCGCAGAGAACCTAATGCCAAGATACTTCCATTCCTCGGAGCGCTTCAGAGCTGGACACGTGCGCGAACCTATGCAGAAGCTCCGTGGTTCGACCACAGTACACTTCTGCTTCGGTTGCTTTTATGCTAACAGTAAAACACTTGTTAGCATTTAAGGTAAGCCAACGGAAGACAGAAAGTCAACCGTGGTATCCAATAGTGTCTGAAGACCCTTTGGTGTAGAAGCAAATAACATCAAGTCATCTGCGAACGCTGCTGCGCTTGTCTTTGCATCACCAACGTGGACACCTATTTCGGCAGGCAACGACCTGAGCAACCGATCGATGATCAAATTGAACAGAACGGGGGACAAAGGATCACCCTGCTTCACACCTCTCGCAGGAATGAATACCTCTGAACCCCAGCCGTCACCGCTTAGATAGGTGCCACCTCCCTTGTACGTTGTCCGTACGTAGTCGACAAAGGCCTTTGGGGCACCGTATGCGGCAAGCGTTTCGAACACTGCGTCGTGCGATACAGAGTCGAATGCCTTGCTAACATCGAGAGTGCCGATGTAGAGGACGCATGCCGTCGGTGATGATCCCTTAGGACCAAGTCAACTATTGTCGCGTTATCGGCGAACCGTCTGTGGGAAGGAACCCGCTGACGCGGATCCAGTGATTGATGAGGTGGTCATCGAGGACGATATCGGACGAAAGTCTTGCGGAAGACGTGCCTTCGCGACTTCGGAATGAAGACGGTTGGGCCGTTCGGAAGAGTACGGGAAATCTCCGCACCAAAGGATCAGATTCATTATGGAAGATAACCCGTTGGGAATATCTCTGGCGATTTTCGCCGATATCCCGTCAGGCCCTGGTGACGAAGTCAATGACATTTATGCGCCTTAGGTCTAATACAAATAGGCGACCATATCGAGTGGTGACCATGTTGGGCACTGTGGTTTAAGAGGATGGGTAGGTGTGTATGACTGTTTAGTATGGAATATGATTTGGTTGGCAATGTCGATCGTCGGTTCCATCAAGCAAGGATTTTATGCATCGGCCTTTGTGTTTGTCCCAGTTACGTGAACCTGGGTATGTTGTTCTACTTTGCCTCTATTGCGAGGTATTGGGCGGGATACTCGCGGAACGGGGGGTCGTTCGAATCGGAAATAATTCCTGGAGGTAGTTGGACAAACGCTGGAGAGTTGCCACTTTGCCCAAAGTCTGCGCTCATTACGATGGATTGCAAGACTTGATTAAGACTTCTCATGGAGGGGGTAAAGATGTGAGGATATGTCGAAGATTAGTGGGGATGGGTAGCGTTGAGGGACGTAACCGGGCGGTGGGTTTTGTTTCTTCACTTTGACATTCAGAGCACTGGGCAGAAATCACATTGTGTCAACACCCGCTAGGGCTCACATGCTTTGTTTTAATTAGACAGTCGGATTCCCCAAGTCGTGGTTCTGAATTGATTGTTAATTGATATCGTTATAATTTAAAGAACTAACTGGTTCCAATTAGTATTCTTAAATTTTAGAAGAAAGTTCCACAATTGGCTACGTAACTAAACTATCCGGGGAAAAGAAATCCTAAATGATAGAAACTCTTTTACCGCGAGCACTAAACCATGTTTTGTTTCCCAATCAGCCCGACTATCTCAATCTTCGGCCAATCCTTATCCGAGTTACGGATCTATTTGCCGCTTCTTACTCATTATTCTATCGACTAGAGACTCTTCACCTTGGAGACCAGCTGCGGATATTGGTACGGCCTGTTGAGAAGTTTGCGTGTCCCCACCATAAATTTTCAGGTCCGAGGAGAAAATTCGAAACAGTTATGTTGTTTCTAGCCTCTCATATTCTCTGCGAGTTCATGGTAGTACGGTATAAAACAGAAAGAAACTCTTCCGATACTTCGAGGTTTTTATGGTCGTTCCTGTTGCCAGGATGGAGAGGATATTTATAAACGGTATCAAGGTTACGGATTGGAACGTATTTTTGTTCATTATTCAAGTGTTTAATTTAGTAGTTTAGGTATTGAATTTTTTTGAATTTTCGGCTTTTTGATTAGGAGATAACTGTGTACATGTTGAACTTTTTCAGTCTGGTTTTGTTATTTGTTACCAGATCTTTGGGTTGAGTTTTTAATTTATATAGTTTAAATTTATTTAAGTATTTATTTTGGTATGTATAGGTTAATAGTTTTTGGGTAGTTGTTGGAGGTGAGTTGTTAATTTAGGGATTTCTTTGTAGTTGTGTTTTAAGCAAAGCTTTATGGTTTTGAATGAGTTGTTATTGGGACGTAATTAGTTTGGTTATACAGAGTGTAAGTGGATGGGAATTATAATAATAAAATTAAGAAGTTAGGTTATGTTGAGAAGGTTGTTTGATAAGGTTTATTGTTTCAGTAGTTATTTTATACAGTTAAATGCACAGTATTGAGGAAACTTGAAGGAACAATAGATGGTTGATTGTTTGTTAATTTGAATGATTTCGAGATGTTTGTTAGGGTTTGATGATAGTATGTTTTTGGGTAGTATGTAGGTAGTTAGTTAGAGGTAATAATATAAATTTATAATATATATAGAGATTGTAATATTAAAGTATATATATTAGAGTTATTAGTTTAGGTTTTTTAATTAATGTAGATTGGTTAGGTGGTGATTTTTTTATAAATATAATAAAAAAACAGTTATTATGATTAACATTTTATATATTTATTTAATAAGAATTTATTTTTTTAAATGATTTAATTTATTGATTTTTAAAATTTAAAGAGACAAATAGTAGATAGGGACATAAGTTAGTTTGTTTTACGTGGCGTCTACCACCTTTAGGGGTTTACAACCACGGTACACGATTGCGTCACATATGTGGCGCATAGTACACGGGTGAATTTGAGCGTCCACCAACGCCCCCGAAAGTTTAAACTTTCAGGTGCCAATAGAATGCATGCTGTCGGGCATAACATTCCCCCTTGGTGAGGGGCGAGGCCCATCTAACCTCTGCTGGTCTATGGGTACAGCACCCGGTTGTTACACGCAACTCCCGCCGAGCCTGCGGCTCTACCCGCATCTGGGTCTAACCAACAACCACCACGAAACTCCCACAAAGGGGGCCAACCTCATTGGGCTGGCCTTGGCCGCCAGCCCATCCCGTGGTGCCAAATTAGCAGCTTTGGTCGGCTGTTCGCAATCAAGATTGCTTCCCATTCTGGTTTCCGACAACCGGGCACTGGGTGGGCGCCGTCGATCGTTCTTTCATCGAAAGAAGGTCTTCCAAATGAGGTGGTCGTCGACGAGGAGGGATGGGCTTCGTGGCTCACTGAGATTAAGTGTCTGGTGTTGTGATTGAAGTTTGCAGATTAGTTTGGTGTTGTGATTGGAGTGCATCACTGCAGTTAGTACTCTGGTAAGACTTCGTGTTGGCACAAGTGCGATATGCCAGATTAAAGTGCTCTGGTAAGACTTCGTGATTTGGTACAAGTACGCATCACTGCCAGATTAAAGTACTCTGGTAAGACTTCGTGGATGGTCCAAGTTCCAGTACCACTTCCAGTTTAGACTAACGTCAGTCCGGCACTGGTGGGATCCTAGGTCCTCGTTGTCCACCAACATGCGTCGCCTGCTGAAAACTATGTGGGCATAGTTCTCAAACAGTTGCATGCTGTCCGAGGTCGTCACGATGTTGGACGGTATCACCGGATGTAACTGCCGATTCCAAGCCTTCGGTCCGCACATCCGCATAGAGAGGGCATCACACAGCACGTGTTGCCAGTCCTCTATGGATCGCCACATGGACATTCGGTAGTCTCGCTCAGACCCCGATGCAGAAAAGCGTTCAGCGATCCATGTCCAGTCAAGAACCGCATGCATAGTGAACTTGAAGCTGGGGCGGCTGAAGACGAAGCTTACGTCCGGAATGAACTTACGGTCACACGACCGTGCTCCGTCATCCCACCGGAGTTGCCACTCGCGCAGTACGCGTTCGTCCAGCATAGCTTTTCTCCTCCACGATCAAGGTGGAACATCTTGACCGTGAGCCAATCGCTTCCATGGGGTAGTTACGCTTATCTTAAACTGATTGCAAGGCGCGTTGCTACAAGGTCCAGCGGTGGAGCTCCTGCAAGAATTCAAGGGCATCGGTGATACCGTTCGGCACGTGGGCAGACATCCAAGAGGATAGCCGATGGCAGGACTTGAGCGACCTCCTGGCGCCGACTAGTCTCATCACCACCTTGTACCACACCGAGGCACCAATAATGCACAAGGACTATGAGTCCGGATATATCTTCGCCGCGCTTGGGACTGAGTCCCCAGTCGACGCGTAGCACACGGGTCAGGGCTCCGACGACTCCGCCAGCGATCACGTAGGGACGGATATGCGGGAGAAATCAACCGCTCGCCAGCGTGATGCCAAGGTACGGCATTGTTACATACCGTAAGTTTGCTCCAGCAAACCTTACGGCGGGGGGTCTGTGCTGACAGCCTACCCTTAAGACATCGTCACAGTCTTCGTTGCGAGACTGAGACCCTACCTCGATACCCCATCCTCCAACTATTCCATC
Organism: Drosophila parthenogenetica; assembly: GCA_035047505.1. NCBI lineage: Eukaryota > Metazoa > Arthropoda > Insecta > Diptera > Drosophilidae > Drosophila > Drosophila parthenogenetica. The sequence continues at coordinate 76,806 of JAWNPM010000040.1, forward strand.
AGTTGCTCCTTTTACTCCAGTTGGATCTGGAATTTCCCTCGACGAGAGCAGTAAATCGTCAGCGTATGCACTAAAAGTGCAATGCGCCTCAAGGACGCAGTAGGGTATCCATTAGGATGTTCCAAATAAAAGGACCACTAATAGACCCCTGCGGGCAGCCACGGTTACATCGACGCTGGCTTCGCCAAGCTCTGACGATGCTCGTTTTCGGTCCGAAAAGAAGCTGCCCAATCCCAACTTCCCTGCATCCTAGATCCGAAGTCGGCGTAACGCTGCGTCCCACTCACGTGGTCAAATGCGCCCTTGAAATCCACGAAGATTCCGAGCACATATCAGCCGAGCTGGTTCGACACTGCTCCGACGTGGTCCCAAGCATCTTCCCACAGCGTCCGGGACGAAAGCCGAATTGCCATCGACTCTCATCCGTGAGCACCTCCTTCACACGGTTCACCATGATCCCCTCCAGCACCTTGCCAAAACAGGCAGAAGCAGATACCCCGATAGGAGCTGGATCGCTCCTGTCCTTGTCGGGGCCTTTGAGGAGCGCAACCACTCGCGGGCGCTTCCACTCAACAGGAAAATATCCATCTGCTAGCAGCGGGAATCATCGCTGTATGTGCTCAGGGATGGCGCGCCAAGCCGCTTTGAATACCCCGGTGATGCCATCTAACCAGGGAGGCTGCTCGAACTCTGGCGATGCATGTCTCGACCTCGAAAGTTCAAGGGAGGGGTACTTCGTCAGGAACGAAACATCCACTGGTCTCTCCGCAGCCGGAAAGAAGTACGAAGAGGAGTTCGCACAGTCGTGCCAGGTTACGACTGGCCCTCGTCCGACGGAGGCACCGAGATCGGTGACGTCTTGCGCCTCGGCATATCCTGTAGACGCGCCCCCATGGGTCATCCTGGTGCTCGCCGACGAATCGTCTCCAATCTTCCTCCTTCGCTTAAGCATCATCCTCTCATATTCCTTTCGGGTGCTCCTGAAATATGAGGGAGGTGTTCTACGCTATCATGAGGGTACGGCGCGCATGCTGAAGCCTTCGCCGGGCTCTCCTGAGCTCCGGCGTGCGTCATTGAGGGCGGTATTCCACCAGCACACTCGACGTCTGGCAGCGGTTGCTGACGCCCAACACAGTGTCGCTCACCTGGTGCACAAGGGAACGAAGCGCAGACACCTGTCATCAGATGCCATCCTGGAAATCCTCCAGGGGAAGATCATCGATGCAGTTCCAAGCTCATCACCAAAGCGTCGCCAGTCAGCATTCTGGAGTTTCCACGATGGACAGGAGATGGCTCTCAACTGTGCGTTCCGGATCCGGCGTCACAACAACTGTAATGAAGTTGTGGTCGCTAAGATCCCACTCGTGTACACTCCAGTCATACGCGGCCCACGTAGACGCTGCCTCATTGACGATCGTGACGTCGATATCGCTGCATGCCCTGCGATTATCGAACGTGTACACTCTGCTGGGCACATTAAGCACTCCGGCTCGCTTGCTCTGAATCCATTCCGCCAGCAGTACCCCCAGTTATTGTCAAGTAAGCCCGAGAGACCTCGGTTGTCTTACTGAACCACATGGGGATACTGCATTCGCGTCGAGCCCATAGATGACAGGGTGCGGCTGGCCAGCAGTGACGCATCCATATACGCAGGTACGGCTCAATATCGGTGTTGAATTGGCAGTACACGGAGGTCAGGAAAATTGAGCCAAAATTCCCATTGACACTCACGCACACTCCATGCTCGGTGATGAGCTGGGCGACAGGCATGCAGACGACCTCCTGGTCGTCTACGACAATGGCAGCTTTGTAGCGAAGGTCGGAGAAGACTCGCATGCCTGCCGGTAATCCGGTGATCCTTCCTCCACGGTCGACGTACGGCTCCTGCAACAATGCGAACTTGTGGCCTGAGTCCCGCATCCGGACTCCGAGCTCGATGACAGCAGCTCGACTTCTGCCGCAATTCGCCTGGATGATGCTAAACATTGTTAATGTCTAGCAGCAATCCTGGCCAGCACCGCTCCGTAGATCGGGCATGCTCGGAGAGCATGTGATGCCCCGAAGGCAGTGCCTTGAAACGGCAGTTCCGGCAGTCCACCGGATTGGTGCACTTGGCAGCAACGTGGCCCGTCTGTCCGCATTGTCGGCAAACTGCATCTTTCACGCGGCATTGAGACACTTTATGGTCGAACCCGACGCACCTATGGCAGGCATAGGTGCGGACTAGCGATCGGCATCGGTATGAAAACCACTTAATGTACACCCGACCGGTGGCATCAAGTATGGCCAACGCATTCTCGTCAACCTCCAGGTTCAGGTTGACCGTCTCGCCTGCAGCTTGCGTCCACGGCTTCGTCTCCAGGTGGACGCTGCGCTTAAATTGTGCCTCGGTCATCTGCTCCTTGAAATTGTTCGCAAAGAGCTCCGCCATGAACTCTTCGGCCTTGATACCAGTGTCGACGTCAAACACTGTCACCTTCGGCCTGAGGGTCCGGTTCTGCTGAACCACAAGTCCCATCTCAGCGAACTTCTTGTTGGCAACCACCTTACGCATCTCACCAGAAGATGGCGTCCGTATAACGGCTCCACCGCGCTTCAGCTCTCGCACCTCGTGCACACGGACACCGAGGGCGGGAGCAACATCCCTGCGAACACGCTCAGCAACTTGCTGCGGTGTCTCCTCTGGGTTGTTGCTCGTCACGATCGCCGACCATGTCTCAGCAGCCTTGCGGACGCGAGGGGCAGCGATCGGAGCAGCAGCGGTGGCTCAGTGGTGGTGAACGGCCAACTTTCGGCGCAGGCGGTGGGGGAGCGAGATGTTGTGCTTCGTAGATTCGTTTAGTTGGGGGGGGTGCAACCAAGTTGGGAGTCTGTGAATGGAAGATTTTGACCATAGAGAGGTTCCTGAGAGCGGCAGGAGCAGCTGCATGGGGCTGAATGACTGTGAAGGGAGAACGGAGGAGCAGCAGTGAGAGCAGAGACGTGTTGGCTTATCGATGAGGGGGCAAGGCGGGGGTAGCGGGATAACGAGGGCGGAAGGCGGGGGAATAGCGGCGGCGGGAGGAACGACGGCGGGAGGAGCAACGGCGGGTGGAACGACCGCGGCAACGAACGACGCGTCACTGTCGTCCGCTGAACTGGCACTCCTCAAGCGCATCTTACGCGGCGGTGACTGGGTCGGCGGGGGCATCATTGCCTCAGCCCGCATCGCAGCGACGGCGGCAGCGGCGGCGACAGACCGCGTACGCTTCTTACGCCCGGCAGATCGCGTAGAGCCAGCATTACTGCTGCTCGTATCCCCCTCCATATTTCGCCTGTACGATAGACACCAGTTATTATTTTAGGAGCACCTAAAAGTATGCACCGCTAAATTATTCAACCGCACAAAAGTATGCCGCACTCAAATAAGTTTTCTTGCACTCTGATTGGCTGGCCAATCAGAAGCAAGCAGCGGTACTTTCTCACACACACACTAATATACTTGCAATTGCAAGATCGCTTATCAGCAAACGTTGTTAAGACTTTAAAGGTTTGTTGATGCGTGTTAGTTGGTAGAACAAAAAGTAAAAAGAAGGAAGGAAAAACGTTGTGACGAAACAAAGCGAATGAGTAGATAGGGACAGTAGGAATCTCGTTAATCCATTCATGCGCGTCACTAATTAGATGACGAGGCATTTGGCTATTTTTTTTTCTGTCGCATTTATCTGGCAAGCCAGCGTTACACCCACTACCCAGAACAGTCTGGGAGTGAAGTGATCACATGCGTTACTTTGTACCTTTTTAAGATGTTATGCCAAGGTAGCAGGCGTTTAGAAGAGGATCCATAGTATTTAGATAGTCAATGTGTTCCGCCACGAAACCCAGTGTGATACATGAAGGTCTTAAAGCCATAGACTCCACTAGACACCACCCTGGCACTAATGACATTGCTGTCATCAGCGTTTAGAACACCGAGAGCCATCAGCCTTTTTACGGACTGATAACTCCAAATGCCCCGCCAGTTTAATGTAGCAGAGACGAATTCAATGTCCGCATGTACCGGAAAACTCCTCCGCAATGAGGTCCGTACGTCCGTCCTGTCATAGATCGCGACTTTGCTATGGTGGGCAGAGTCGAGATCCAGTCCGTCAGTCACAATCTGTGCGTCCAGTACTATTGTCTTTTCACGTCGGATAGCTACCAGGTCCGGCTTAAACATCCTGGTCTCTCCCTGCAGACTCGGTTCAGCAATGACGGAGAAGCCTCTCGACTCAAGCCCCTTCTTGAGACGATTAACAACTCCGTTGTGTCTAGCCACCCGCCTCCCATGCGTACGATGACATTTTTGCAGAATGTGGTTTAGTGATTCGGGAGCATCACAACCTGCACGACACTGCCTCCCCAATTCGTGCCGTCCCCTTGTGGTACGAGACCTCGTAGGTAGGGCATTTATCCGCAGCTTGATTCCATTCAGATAAGCTTTACCGGTAAGCAAACGCGTGGGCTGAACAACCCACCCGTGTTGCGGAGCGAAACGCCCTGCTTCACGGAGACCGCTGCCGTCAACAGACATGTGCAATCTGTTCGCCCAGTACGAATCTATCTTTGAACGTGATGACAGCTCATTAACTCCAGCCTTTAATCTATCTCGGGCCTTGCGTTGCTCGATATCTAAGAAAGCACTTGCCACCCCTGATTGCTCGAGGTGAGGCCATTTTATCCCAGATAATCGGTTAATACGCAACATCGGCGCTATCCAACGAATCGAAGGAATCCCGAGACCCCCACTAACGTGAGGGGCATGAAAGAATGCAACTGACACATCCAATGGAAGATCTAACCACTTCCTAACGATAGACCGCACCAGTCTGTCACACTTTCTCAGAACGCCTAACGACACACTTCCAAGGGTTAGCTTGTGATAAAGTTGTGGAATTAGGACAGTTCTGAGGGCGAACAACTTCTGTTGAGGCTTCAGGGGTGACCGCGTTAATATATCCAACTTTGGACCAATGTCCTCGGAAGGATTATAACGGGCCCTCCCTTCCGCAGAGAACCTAATGCCAAGATACTTCCATTCCTCGGAGCGCTTCAGAGCTGGACACGTGCGCGAACCTATGCAGAAGCTCCGTGGTTCGACCACAGTACACTTCTGCTTCGGTTGCCCTTTTATGCTAACAGTAAAACACTTGTTAGCATTTAAGGTAAGCCCAACGGAAGACAGAAAGTCAACCGTGGTATCCAATAGTGTCTGAAGACCCTTTGGTGTAGAAGCAAATAACATCAAGTCATCTGCGAACGCTGCTGCGCTTGTCTTTGCATCACCAACGTGGACACCTATTTCGGCAGGCAACGACCTGAGCAACCGATCGATGATCAAATTGAACAGAACGGGGGACAAAGGATCACCCTGCTTCACACCTCTCGCAGGAATGAATACCTCTGAACCCCAGCCGTCACCGCTTAGATAGGTGCCACCTCCCTTGTACGTTGTCCGTACGTAGTCGACAAAGGCCTTTGGGGCACCGTATGCGGCAAGCGTTTCGAACACTGCGTCGTGCGATACAGAGTCGAATGCCTTGCTAACATCGAGAGTGCCGATGTAGCAGGACGCATGCCGTCGGTGATGATCCCTTAGGACCAAGTCAACTATTGTCGCGTTATCGGCGCAACCGTCTGTGGGAAGGAACCCCCGCTGACGCGGATCCCAGCTGATTGATGAGGTCAGCCGGGATGCCAAAATGGCATTGAGTTGTCTAACCACAATCGAAGGCACCGATATCGGACGAAAGTCTTGCGGAAGACGTGCCTTCGCCGACTTCGGAATGAAGACGGTTCGGGCCGTTCGGAAGAGTACGGGCAAATCTCCGCACCAAAGGATCAGATTCATTATGCGAAGCATAACCCCGTTGGGAATATCTCTGGCGATTTTCGCCGATATCCCGTCAGGCCCTGGTGACGAAGTCAATGACACTTTATGCGCCCTTAGGTCCCTAATACAAATAGGCGACCATACCCCCTCGAGTGCGTGACCCATGTTGGGCACTGTGGTTCTACACGAGGATGGGCTAGGCTGTGTCATGACCTGTTTCCAGTATGGAATCATGATCTCCTGGCTTGGCAATGTCGACTCGTCGGTTCCATCAAGCAAGGATTTTATGCATCGGCCTTTGTGTTTGTCCCAGTTACGCTGAACCCTGGCGTACTGTTGCCTTCTACTTTGCCTCCTATTGCGAGGTATTGGGCGGGATACTCTCGCCGGAACGGGGCGGTCGTTCCGAATCGGAAATAATTCCTGGAGGTAGTTGGACAAACGCTGGAGAGTTGCCACTTTGCCCAAAGTCTGCGCCTCATCTACGATGGATTGCAAGACTTCGACTCTCCAAGACCTTCTGCATGCGACGGGGGGTAAAGCCCGAAGCATCCGCATGAGGATATCGTCCGAACGATTCAGTGGAGCGATTGGAGCTCTCCTAGACGTTGAGGGGGAAACGGACTCACTTAAACTAGGGCGGCGCCGTATGGTCGGAGATTCATGTGCTGCTGGGATAGGAGCTGCTTGCCCTCTTAGCCGCTCTATTATTGCCTTATAGCTATCCCTCTGTCGACATTTCTTTATTGCATCGACACTGCGGTGGGTGTAAACTTCCGCTAGCTTTTTATTAATGAATCTCTCACCATTTGCTGTGAGTTCGATTTCCTTCCTCGCCATCATGGACAACTCTTCCTCGTTCCACCTGGCTTTCACGTCAACACGCAAACGAAGCTGATCAAGCCTGTCTTTGTGCTGACGCGACATGTGAACACCGAGTCCAGTCTTCGACGTAAAAGACCGCCCGCATTCACAACAAGGAAACGTAGGTTGCACACCAACCACTACGTTCCTCTCCTGATGGGTCCCACGGCTAGAGGCCGTAGGATTTCTGGTTGAACTATGTTCAGCTATCCGAGGCTCATTTTCGCTAGTTGCACCATCAGTTGGACGGTCCAAAGGGCTGGTAACCCCTTGGACCCATTCGCCGCTCGCATTAGCTACTAATACAGTGTTTTTCACTGATATTAGCACCCGGAGGATACCACGGGGAGGCCACAACTACTGTGGGACAAAATTTGTCTACGAGTCGACTTGACTTTGATGACTTACGAATTACGGTTTTATCCCCTTCTGCATCTCGGTCCTTTGATCCTCCTTAAGAGAGTCATAGTTACTCCCGCCGTTGACCCGCGCTTACTTGAATTTCTTCACTTTGACATTCAGAGCACTGGGCAGAAATCACATTGTGTCAACACCCGCTAGGGCCATCACAATGCTTTGTTTTAATTAGACAGTCGGATTCCCCAAGTCCGTGCCAGTTCTGAATTGATTGTTAATTGATAATCGTTATAATTTAAAAGAACTAACTGGTTACCCAATTAGTATTCTTAAAAATTTTAGCAAGAAAGTTCCACAATTGGCTACGTAACTAAACTATCCGGGGAACAAGAAACTACCATAAATGATAGAAACTCTATTTACCCAGAACGAGCACATAAACCATGTTATTGTTTCCCAATCAAGCCCGACTATCTCAATCTTCAGAGCCAATCCTTATCCCGAAGTTACGGATCTAATTTGCCGACTTCCCTTACCTACATTATTCTATCGACTAGAGACTCTTCACCTTGGAGACCAGCTGCGGATATTGGTACGGCCTGTTGAGAAGTTTGCGTGTCCCCACCATAAATTTTCAAGGTCCGAGGAGAAAATATCGACACAACAGTATATGTCATGCTCTTCTAGCCCATCTACCATATCTCTCTGCGAAAGACTTCCATGGTAGTACGGCTATAAAACAGAAAAGAAAACTCTTCCGATACCTCTCGACGGCTTCTTTATGGTCGTTCCTGTTGCCAGGATGAGCACGAGGCCCATATTTAATAACAAACGGATACTCAACAGGTTACGGAATTGGAACCGTATTCCCTTTCGTTCAAAATTATTCAAGTGTATTAATTTAGCTACAGTTTTAGGTATTGACAAATTTTTACTTGAAAATTTTCGGCTTTCGCCTTGAACTTAGGACCGACTAACTCGTGATCAACCACTGTTCACACGAAACCCTTCTCCACTTCAGTCCTCCAAGGTCTCATTCGATTATTTGCTACTACCACCAAGATCTGTACCAATGGCGGCTCCATGCAGGCTTACGCCAAACACTTCTATGCACACCATTGTACCTTCCTACTCACTAAAGTTTCAAAATTTATATTACAAGTAATATAAATCATCTACTTTAGCGGTAATGTATAGGTATACAACTTAAGCGCCATCCATTTTAAGGGCTAGTTGCTTCGGCAGGTGAGTTGTTACACACTCCTTAGCGGATTTCGACTTCCATGATCACCGTCCTGCTGTTTTAAGCAACCAACGCCTTTCATGGTTTCTGAATGAGTTGTTAATTTGGGCACCGTAACATTACGTTTGGTTCATCCCACAGCGCCAGTTCTGCTTACCAAAAGTGGCCCACTGGGCACATTATATCATAACCTTAAACTTCATATCAAGAAAGTTAAGGTTCTTACCCATTTAAAGTTTGAGAATAGGTTAAGATCGTTTCGACCCTAAGGCCTCTAATCATTCGCTTTACCAGATAAGATTATTTTATACAACAGTTAAATGCACCAGCTATCCTGAGGGAAACTTCGGAAGGAACCAGCTACTAGATGGTTCGATTGGTCTTTCGCCCCTATACTCAATTCTGACAATCGATTTGCACGTCAGAACTGTTTCGGTCTTCCATCAGGGTTTCCCCTGACTTCAACCTGATCAAGTATAGTTCACCATCTTTCGGGTCACAGCATATTTGCTCAAGGTACGTTCCAGTTAGAGGCATAAATAATATAAATATCATCATACATAACTATATAGAACGCCCCGGGATTGTGTTAATTAACTATAAATAGCTAAAAAACTAATCCCATTATTAGTCAAGTTAATTACGCTATTAGGTTTTTATCCCAATAACTTGCACATATGTTAGACTCCTTGGTCCGTGTTTCAAGACGGGTCCCGAAGGTATCCTGAATCTTTCGCATTGTTAATCATACAAGTGCATATAATAAACACAAAAACCAATGATAATCATGCCATTATATAATTCCGAAAAATTAACGCACTGTATTCATATAAATCTATCAGCACTTTACCAAATTAAAGACATTTATTTTATGTTAAAATGCAAGCACTTTAATTTAAATAAACTTTTATCTAAAATTTTTTGATAAATTATTTTTAACTAATAGATTACAATGTCCTTATATGGAAAAAATGCACACTATTATCATAATATTGTTTAAATATTACAAGTCTAATGATGAATTTTCCATAACGGATATTCAGGTTCATCGGGCTTAACCTCTAAGCAGTTTCACGTACTATTTAACTCTCTATTCAGAGTTCTTTTCAACTTTCCCTCACGGTACTTGTTTACTATCGGTCTCATGGTTATATTTAGTTTTAGATGGAGTTTACCACCCACTTAGTGCTGCACTATCAAGCAACACGACTCTTTGGAAACACCATCTAATAATCATTAACGTTATACGGGCCTGGCACCCTCTATGGGTAAATGGCCTCATTTAAGAAGGACTTAAATCGTTAATTTCTCATACTAGAATATTGATGTTCCATACACTGCATCTCACATTTGCCATATAGACAAAGTGACTTAGTGCTGAACTGATTTCTTTTCGCTCGCCGCTACTAAGAAAATCCTTGTTAGTTTCTTTTCCTCCCCTAATTAATATGCTTAAATTCAGGGGGTAGTCCCATATGAGTTGAGGTTGTATAAATACTTAATAATGTTTAAAATAAACATATTGAAATATACTATTATTTTGAAGTTCCATATATTAACAAAAAATATTCTTTTTCTCATCATTAATAAGAGGCAATTCTAGTTTAAAAAAAAAAACATTTCTTTTATGCTAGACATTCCTCAGTATTTATTTGAATCGAATAAAGAAAATATAATTCTTCATGTTTCTCTTACAAATAATACACAATAGAGAGGTATAGTAATTTCATTATTTTATTAATATTATGAATATATTATGTGAATTACACATATATTATCCAATAATATACCATATGCTTGAAATTTATACAAATTTTAAGCAACTTATTTAGCATAGTCTTACAACCCTCAACCATATGTAGTCCAAGCAGCACTCTAAAATTAATTAAAGTACATAACAGCATGGACTGCGATATGCGTTCAAAATGTCGATGTTCATGTGTCCTGCAGTTCACACGATGACGCACAGTTTGCTGCGTTCTTCATCGACCCATGAGCCGAGTGATCCACCGCTTAGAGTGATTCAAATTTTGTTTTATTTCATTACGTCAAAATTTTTTTTATTGAAAGAAATTAAAAATACACCATTTTACTGGCATATATCAATTCCTTCAATAAATTTTTTTTATACCTAAAAAATGTTGCGAAATGTCTTAGTTTTACATAATCGGTTATAATGCGATATTTGACAATAATTTTATAAATATACTAGCTTAATCATCATAATCAATATATGTAACACATTAACCTGAACGCAGGTACAACATTATAATTTTAGGTTGTTGCGTTTATACAATGTATGCGCATGTTAAAATGAACAATACATCTGTGCAACGCATGTATACTATGGTACGTATACACGCAAGTTTTTGTTATACAT
>JAWNPM010000040.1:90000-110741 GCA_035047505.1 Drosophila parthenogenetica
AAGTTAATCTGCAATTATTCAGACTGTTGCATATTCCTTGCATAAGAGAATCGGAAAAACACTTGTGAACAAGCACTCACGCCTGTCAATTCTCTAATAAGGTTACACACTTCTCCCTTTATATAAATATACATTATATAAGGGGAATTCCATATTAAAACCAATCATTTTAAATGTTGGTAATAATATTATTTACTTGTTTGTTTGTTTGTTACTTTACTTGTTTCGTGTGTTTATTATAATCATCCATTTGTTGATTATAATTATATATTATATTATTATATTATATATATTTTAAATATATATAAATTCCAAAATATATATGTAGTAATATATTTTGATAATATAATGGATTTCCCTTTGCGATAAAATTCGAAAACATATTAAATATATATAAGTCAAATATATAAAAATATATTTAAACAAATATATCTCGGCTTATTTCAACTATTTATCATTATATTGTAAGTCATCGCAGCCAAGCGTTCTAGGACGACAATAACGATTTATTATCTACAATATATAGGGTCCACCATTATATTATAAATGCTTATCTGAAATCGCATAGATGAGCACACACTGCTCACCATGTATAGGTTTTGTGACACGTTTTCTCTAAATGGGTCACTTTATTTAAGGCTTTCCCTTAATTTATTATTTTGCATGCATTATATAAATAATACACTAATAAACTTCATTATTTTTGCACCATATACTTTAAATACCCATGCCGGCAAGATATTGCACCACAGTCATATGGAATTTATATATTTAATTTTTTCTCATATGACATACCTCGCACGACACCACTCCCTATATAGGTTTTGTGACACGTTTTCTCTAAATGGGTCACTTTATTTAAGGCTTTCCCTTAATTTATTATTTTGCATGCATTATATAAATAATACACTATTAAACTTCATTATTTTTGCACCATATACTTTAAATACCCATGCCGGCAAGATATTGCACCACAGTCATATGGAATTTATATATTTAATTTTTTCTCATATGACATACCTCGCACGACACCACTCCCTATATAGGTTTTGTGACACGTTTTCTCTAAATGGGTCACTTTATTTAAGGCTTTCCCTTAATTTATTATTTTGCATGCATTATATAAATAATACACTATTAAACTTCATTATTTTTGCACCATATACTTTAAATACCCATGCCGGCAAGATATTGCACCACAGTCATATGGAATTTATATATTTAATTTTTTCTCATATGACATACCTCGCACGACACCACTCCCTATATAGGTTTTGTGACACGCTTTCTCTAAATGGGTCACTTTATTTAAGGCTTTCCTTAATTTATTATTTTGCATGCATTATATAAATAATACACTATTAAACTTCATTATTTTTGCACCATATACTTTAAATACCCATGCCGGCAAGATATTGCACCACAGTCATATGGAATTTATATATTTAATTTTTTCTCATATGACATACCTCGCACGACACCACTCCCTATATAGGTTTTGTGACACGTTTTCTCTAAATGGGTCACTTTTCTCAAGACCGTTACATGATATTATCATAACGCACTGCTATACTTCATTTTAGCAATTTATATTATAATTTTTTACATGACCATGTGATATTTCATATCATACTGCTATACCTTTTTATTTTTCCCAAACTATATATATTTTTCACATGACATAAAATTGACCATGTGTTATTTCATATCGTACTGCTATACGTTATTATTTTTGCCAAACTTATTTTTTGAGTCATATAATATATATTTTTCACATGACATAAAATTGACCATGTGTTATTTCATATCGTACTGCTATACGTTATTATTTTTGCCAAACTTATTTTTTGAGTCATATTATATATATTTTTCACATGACATAAAATTGACCATGTGTTATTTCATATCGTACTGCTATACGTTATTATTTTTGCCAAACTTATTATTTGAGTCATATTATATATATTTTTCACATGACATAAAATTGACCATGTGTTATTTCATATCGTACTGCTATACGTTATTATTTTTGCCAAACTTATTATTCGAGTCATATTATATATATTTTTCACATGACATAAAATTGACCATGTGTTATTTCATATCGTACTGCTATACGTTATTATTTTTGCCAAACTTATTTTTTGAGTCATATAATATATATTTTTCACATGACATAAAATTGACCATGTGTTATTTCATATCGTACTGCTATACGTTATTATTTTTGCCAAACTTATTATTCGAGTCATATTATATATATTTTTCACATGACATAAAATTGACCATGTGTTATTTCATATCGTACTGCTATACGTTATTATTTTTGCCAAACTTATTTTTTGAGTCATATTATATATATTTTTCACATGACGTTAAATTGACCATGTGTTATTTCATATCGTACTGCTATAATTTATTATTTTTGCCAAACTTATTTTTTGAGTCATATAATATATATTTTTCACATGACATAAAATTGACCATGTGTTATTTCATATCGTACTGCTATACGTTATTATTTTTGCCAAACTTATTATTCGAGTCATATTATATATATTTTTCACATGACATAAAATTGACCATGTGTTATTTCATATCGTACTGCTATACGTTATTATTTTTGCCAAACTTATTTTTTGAGTCATATTATATATATTTTTCACATGACATAAAATTGACCATGTGTTATTTCATATCGTACTGCTATACGTTATTATTTTTGCCAAACTTATTATTCGAGTCATATTATATATATTTTTCACATGACATAAAATTGACCATGTGTTATTTCATATCGTACTGCTATACGTTATTATTTTTGCCAAACTTATTTTTTGAGTCATATTATATATATTTTTCACATGACATAAAATTGACCATGTTATATTATTTTTTTTTTGTTATTTCATATCGTACTGCTATAATTTATTATTTTTGCCAAACTTATTATTCAAATAATTTTATTTCATACAACATTGACAAGTGTTTATATGGTTTATGGTCCACCAAAATAATATATTTATTAACTTATTTAAACCGTATACCACATTTATCAAATCTTACATATATTAACCTTCATTGTCATAATATGCCTTGTCTAACAATTCTATCACAAATTTATGTGTGTACATTAATATATTACAACAATAAATTGATGCAATTTATTTTATTTCAAATTGTGTTGTATTTTATTATATTTTCTGCGTTTTTCCCATCATTGACGACCCATGAGCCGCCCGCCTAGTGATTTATCACTCAGACTTATCAAAGTTTTGGTTTATTTCATTACGTCAAAAGTTATTTTATTGAAACAAATTTAAAATACACCATTTTACATTGGCACATATTTCAAATCTTTCAATAAATTTTTTTACTTTAAAAATGTTGCGAAATGTCTTAGTTTTACACAAGCGGTTATAATGCGATATTTGACAATAATTTTAAATATATTCAAGCTTGAGCATTATAATCAATACATGTAACACATTAACCTGAACGCAGGTACAACATTGTAATTAAAAGTTGTTGCATTTATATACAGTACAGTACATTTGTGCAACGCATGTATACTATGGTACATATACACTCAAATTGTCTTGTATACATATTTCGTAGAAAAATGTATCAATATTTGCTACCACCAATTTATATACGCCACATATATTAGGAATAGTCTACAATTGTTTTATATTAGATTTGCCACATTAAGCCATTCTGACATATATTAACCTCCACACTTATAAAATGCAATGTTTATTTTCTACCATAAAGAACATGTTGCTATATAAACAAGAGCAACTTAAAAAATTAATTTTTACTTACGCCACTTATATCAGGAATAGATTATTTCTATTGTGTTAAATTATTTTTTATATGCCACATTAAGCCAATCTGACAACTTTTAACGCCACTAACTAAATACAGTATGTATTATGGCGAACCAATTTGATACCAATTTATTTATACATATATATATATATATATAACAGTATCTGTTATATATTTTGTTTTGCCTCCCTCCTCCCACAACAATGTACATACAAATGTATTACATTTATATATACATTTCATTATATATCGAATCGTCAAGCAAAGGATAAGCTTCAGTGGATCGCAGTATGGCAGCTGCTCAACCACTTACAACACCTTGCCTGTTATAAAAGTCGTTTACAATTGATTCTAGGCTTTGTCATTGTATTAAATAATGTTTTAATATATAACTAGCATGGCATCAGGTGATCGAAGATCCTCCCAATTTACTATGTTATATGTAACATTGGCATCACATCCATTGTCGTCTATTAAGTAAATAATAAACTTTTAATGGTTTAGAAGCCATACAACGCAAATTGCCCCATATTTATCATTGCAGTCCAGCACGGATACGACCTTAGAGGCGTTCAGGCATAATCCAACGGACGTAGCGTCATACCACTGTTCGCTCGAACAAGTATTGTGCCATTGGTCCGTACCTGCGGTTCCTCTCGTACTACGCAGGAATGCTGTCGCAACAACGTTTTGTCATTAGTAGGGTAAAACTAACCTGTCTCACGACGGTCTAAACCCAGCTCACGTTCCCTTGCATGGGTGAACAATCCAACGCTTGGTGAATTTTGCTTCACAATGATAGGAAGAGCCGACATCGAAGGATCAAAAAGCGACGTCGCTATGAACGCTTGGCCGCCACAAGCCAGTTATCCCTATGGTAACTTTTCTGACACCTCTTGTTAAAAACTCTTTAAACCAAAAGGATCGATAGGCCGAGCTTTTGCTGTCCCTGTGTGTACTGAACACCGAGATCAAGTCAGCATTTGCCCTTTTGCTCTATGTGTGGTTTCTGTCCGCACTGAGCTGGCCTTGGGACACCTCCGTTATTATTTGAGAGATGTACCGCCCCAGTCAAACTCCCTACCTGGCAATGTCCTTGAATTGGATCATACCTGAGTAATTGGAGTTATACCAAATTTCTAAATCGAAAATACATAAATGCATTTTTTCATTAAAGAATTTGTTTGCGATTATATAACAAACTCGTGATACTTTGATCAAGAAGCTTGCATCAAAACCCAATACCATAAGATATAATAAATATATCCGTATAATGGCTAGGAAATGATACACGTTCCATTTAATCAAGTAAGTAAGGAAACAATAAGAGTAGTGGTATTTCATTGTCGATACTAAACCGAAGTCTAATATCTCCCACTTATTCTACACCTCTTATGTCTCCTTACACTGCCAGATTAGAGTCAAGCTCAAAAGGGTCTTCTTTCCCCGCTAATTATTCCAAGCCCGTTCCCTTGGCTGTGGTTTCGCTAGATAGTAGATAGGGACATAAAGTCTAGTTTGTTTTACGTGGCGTCTACCACCTTTTGGGGTTTACAACCACGGTACACGATTGCGTCACATATGTGGCGCATAGTACAGCGGGTGAATTTGAGCGTCCACCAACGCCCCCGAAAGTTTAAACTTTCAGGTGCCAATAGAATGCATGCTGTCGGGCATAACATTCCCCCTTGGTGAGGGGCGAGGCCCATCTAAAACCTCTGCTGGTCTATGGGTACAGCACCCGGTTGTTACACGCAACTCCACGCCGAGCCTGCGGCTCTACCCGCATCTGGGTCTAACCAACAACCACCACGAAACTCCCACAAAGGGGGCCAACCTCATTGGGCTGGCCTTGGCCGCCAGCCCATCCCGTGGTGCCAAATTAGCAGCTTTGGTCGGCTGTTCGCAATCAAGATTGCTTCCCATTCTGGTTTCCGACAACCGGGCACTGGGTGGGCGCCGTCGATCGTTCTTTCATGCGAAAGAAGGTCTTCCAAATTGAGGCTTTGGTCTGCCCTTCGACTCCTCCGAGGAGTTGTCTGCCAGATTAAAGTGCTCTGGTAAGACTTCGTGACTTGGTACAAGTACCGCATCACTGCCAGATTAAAGTGCTCTGGTGAGACTTCGTGATTTGGCACAAGTGCCGCATCACTGCCAGATTAAAGTACTCTGGTAAGACTTCGTGAATTGGCACAAGTGCCTCGTCACTGCCAGATTAAAGTGCTCTGGTAAGACTTCGTGATTTGGCACAAGTGCCGCATCACTGCCAGATTAAAGTACTCTGGTAAGACTTCGTGAATTGGCACAAGTGCCTCGTCACTGCCAGATTAAAGTGCTCTGGTAAGACTTCGTGATTTGGCACAAGTGCCGCATCACTGCCAGATTAAAGTGCTCTGGTAAGACTTCGTGATTTGGCACAAGTGCCGCATCACTGCCAGATTAAAGTGCTCTGGTAGGACTTCGTGATTTAGTACAAGTACCGCATCACTGCCAGATTAAAGTACTCTGGTAAGACTTCGTGGCATGGTCCAGGTTCCAGTACCACTTCCAGTTTTGGTCATCACTGACCCGGCACTGGTTGATCCTGGGTGTCCTCCTGAAGGATCATCCCTCGCCGCCGTCTAACAAACGCCTCTTTCGCAAACAACTCCAGTCTGCGGAGCTGTTCCGGTGTATCCAGGACCCGGGAAAAATCCCAACCGGCGTCCCCTCCTCTCACACCAAGTCCGTCGAGGTCTCGCAAATCTGCATAGAGGGGGCAAGCAACTAGCACGTGCTGCCAGTCCTCGCACTCAGCACCGCATTGACACGCGGGCGTTGTGCTCAGAGTTCTCCGATGCAGAAACGCGTTCAGCGATCCATGGCCCGTCAGCAGGAATCCAGCGTGGAGACTAAATCCAAAGTCCATCCGGCTGAAGACAAAGCGTGTGTCCGGGATAAAGCGATGAGTCGGTCGACCGTGCTCATCGTCATCCCACCTGCGTTGCCACTCGCAGCACATGCGCTCGTCCAGCATCGCCTTCATCTGCCTCCGATCTAGATTTGCCAGATCCAGACCGTACAGCCAATCGCTATCCTCCAGCGGGTGGGCACGCTTGACTTTGAACATGATTGCCAATTTCTTGGCAACCAGGTCCAAAGGTGGAGCTCCAGCAAGCACCTGCAGTGCCACGGTGGACACTGTTCGGCATACCGCAAGGCATCCTAAGAGCATGACTCTTTGGCAGGAGATGAGGCGCCTCCTGGCCCCCGACTCTCTCCCAACCACGGAATACCACACCGAGGCACCAAATAGTGCACAGGGCACCATGAGTCCGGCATAAATGGTGCGTTTCGCTCGGGGACTGAGACCCCAGTCGACCCGCAGCACGCGACTCAATGCTCCGACGACTCCAGCCAGCTTTCCTCGCAATCCTGCGATATGCGGTTGGAAATTCAACCTCTCGCCGACTGTGATGCCAAGGTACCGGTACTGAGTGACGTACGGCAGACTCGCTCCTGCGACTCGTACCAAGGGTGGCCTGGAAGCGGCCAATCTCCCCTTCAACATCATCATTGCCGTCTTGCTGGTTGAGATCGAGACTCCGACCTCAGCTCCCCAGGCTCCCACGACGGACATCAGCTCCTCACCTCGTCTCTCCAGTTCGGCTCTCGACCTTCCTTCGACGAGAACCAGCAGATCGTCGGCGTATGCGCTGAAAACGCACAAGGGCTCCAAACGCTGGAGTAGCACATCCATCATGGTGTTCCAAATGAACGGCCCACTGATGGATCCTTGTGGACAGCCTCGAGTCACCTCGACGTCGACCTCTCCAAATCTGCTGGTCATCCTCGCCCTCCTGCCGCAGAAGAAGCTTCTCCACAAGCTGGCTTCCTGGCATCCTAGGGCTATTAAGCGGCGCATCGCGGCGCTCCACTCAATGTTGTCGAAGGCTCCTTTGAAGTCAACGAACAGACCTAGTACGTAGTTCGCCTGGCTGGCGGCTACGCTGGTCTGGACATGCCTCCACGCGTCCTCCACGCAGTGTCCAGGTCGAAAGCCGAATTGCCATCGATTTCCATCCGGGAGCACCTCCTTCATCCGACTCACCATGATCCCCTCCAGCACCTTGCCAAACACTGGCAGCAGGCAGATACCCCGATAGGATGCTGGATTGCTCCTATCCTTGTCGGGGCCCTTGAGGAGCGCCACTACTCGCGGGCACTTCCACTCAAGTGGGAAATATCCCTCTGCCACACAACGGGAAAGCAACGTTGTGATGTGCTCGGGGATGGCACGCCATACAGCCTTGCAGATACCGCCTGTAATGCCGTCCAATCCGGGAGAGCGCCTGCTCTTCAACCGGGCGACGCATGCTTCGACCTCGAAAGCTTCGAGAGCCGGTGCAGCTCCGTTCTGGATGACAATGTCGTCACTCGCTTCTGCAACTGGGAAAAAGTTGCGGAGGAGGAGACTCGCGCAGTCGTGCCAAGTTACAACCAGCCTGTCATCCGAACGAAGGCATCCCAGATCTGCGGACCGCTTTCGTCCTCGGCATATCCGGTATACGTGCCCCCATGGGTCATCCCTGTGGTCTCCAACGAAGCTCCGCCAGTGATCCTCCTTCGTCTTCAGGATGAGCTTCTTGAACTCGCGAACGGCTGTTCGCAGATGAGAAGCAAGAAGCTGCGCAGAGTCATGATCTCTGCGCCGAGCATCCTGGAGCCTCCGCCTCAGTCTCCTGACCTCCCGGCGTTTGGTACTCAGCTCTGTGGTCCACCACTTCACCTTTCCCGTGGCTCTGGACGGCCTGCGGCCCAGCACCCTGTCGCACACGGACTGTACGGCAAGGCGTAGTGCAGACACCGAGGAGTCCAACGGCGAATTCCTGATATCCTCCAAGGGAAGGTGCTCCAGGATTTCCTCTACCAGCTCCGAGTCAAACAGTCGCCAATTTGCATTGTTGAGCTTCCAGGACGGTACAGGAGCATATGTGCTCTCAACTGTATCTGGGGACGGCGATACCACAACAGTAATCATGTTATGGTCGCTAAGGTCCCACTCGTCCACACTCCAGTCATACGCGGCCCACGTAGACGCTGCTCTGTTGGCAAATGTCACGTCGATATCGCTCTGTCCACGGCGATTGTCGAACGTAAATACCTCGCTGTATCGATTGAGGACTTCGGCTCCGCTCCCTACGATCCAATCCTCCAGCTGCTCACCCCGATTGTAGTTCAGCTGACCACGAAAACTTTCGTAGCGCTTACTGAACCACATCAGGGATACAGCATTTGCGTCTAGGCTGAGGATGACCGGAGTACTGCTCGCCTGTAGCAGTACGGCATCCATATACGCTAGATCTCGCATTATCGATACAGCTTGTGCATGGCAGTACAGTGAGGTCAGGTAGAATGAGCCATTTCTACCAGTGACCCTCACGCATACTCCAGCCTCGGTGATCAGCGACTCGACTGGTAGGCAGATGGCATCTGGGTCGTCGACGATGACGGCGGCGTTTCTCCTGCGTCCATCGAACAGCTTACTGCCGAACACTCTCATCCCGGATGGGAATCCTGTGATTCGGCCCGCTTCGTCCGAATACGGCTCTTGCAGCAGCGCAAAGGTGTGGCCAAGTTCGCGCATACGTACACCAATGTCGATGCACGCAACGCGTCCCCGACCACAGTTGGCCTGGATGAGCCCAAACATGTTAGTGTCTGGACTGCACCCTTGCCAACACTGCCCCGTAGATCGGGCACGATGCTGAGAGCATCGAATGCCCCGAAGGCAGCCCCTTGAAGCGGCAATTTCGGCAGTCCACCGGGTTCACACACTTCGCTGCAACGTGGCCTGTTTGTCCGCACTGGCGGCACACGTCCTGCTTGAAGCGGCACTGAGACACCTTGTGGTCGAATCCGACGCACCTATGGCAAGCATAGGTACGGACGAGCGACCGGCAGCGGTACGAAAACCACTTGATGTAGACCCGACCGGCCCTCTCAAGTATGGCCAGCGCTTTCTCGTCCACGTCTAGCGTCAGCGACACACTGGCGCCATCCGTGACGGACCAAGGCTTCGACTCCAAGTGCACAGCCTTCTTGAAAGCAGCCGCCGTCATTTCCTCCTGGAAGTTGTTTGCAAACAACTCCTCCATGAAGAGCTCCGGCTCTATGCTGGTGTCCACGTCGAACACCGTGACCTTGGGTCTGACACCCTGGCTCTGCTGGACTTTCAGTCCAACCTCTGCGAACTTCTTGTTCGCCACCACGCGCTTAATCTCGCTCGCCGACGGCGTGCGGATGATGGCTCCTCCGCGCTTCAGCTCACGCACTTCGTGCACGCGTACACCAAGTGCGGGCGCAACTTCCCGGCGAACGCGCTCAGCGACCTGCTGTGGCGTCTCCTCGGGATTGCTGCTGGTCACCATTGCTGACCAGGTCTCCGGAGGCCTCCGGAAGCTGGGAGCAGTAATGGGAGCTGCAGCAGCGGCGGCGTAGCTAGCAACAGCTGGCTGTACCGGAGCGGGCGCCTGTGGTGCGGGCTGTCCACCCGAGAGGCTCTGCAGCATCGCATTCCTCACGGCGAGCGACATGGCCAGTTCCTCCAGGCGTTTGATGGCAGCCGAGATTTCCCTCGCTGCATCCTTCGGTATGCCCACCATGGCATTCCGGAACCCCTCTCCTGCTGCAGAGATCTCCGCCAGAACCGCGGGCGTTCCTCCTGCCACTATGCGCCAGGCCGGGCACAGGGGCACTGCAGAGGCAGCGGCGGACACGGCAACGGGGACGGCGGCGGGTGCATCAGTAGGCACGGCAGCGCGGGCGACAACGGGGGCGGTAACGGGAGCGGGAACGGGGGCGGGAACGGGGGCGACCGCGGGGGCTGCGATCGGGGCAGCGGCGGGGGCAGCGGCGACGGGAGGAGCAACGACTCCTGCAACCACGGGGGCGGCGGCTCTCGCGGACACGTCGCTCTCATCCGCTGAGCTCGCGTCTCTCACACGCAGCTTTCGCGGGGGCGACTCCATCGGCGGCGGCATGGCTACATCGGCCAGCGTCTGCGCGCGGGTGTCGGTCCGACCTCCACCTCCTCGACCACGCCTCTTCCTCCCCGACGAACGCGCACTGGCAGCACTGCTGCTCGCGTCGCTCTCCATATCGCCTTTGTGCTAGGCAACAGTTCCCGGAGAATCACTCGCCCGAAAGTATGTACTACTTTTCTCCCGAAAGTATGCCGCACTTTTATTCGGCGCACAAAAGTATTCCGCACTTATAAAGTTTCTGCTGCCTTCTGATTGGCTGGCCAATCAGCAACGCGCAGCGGTACTCCGCACACGTATGCACAAACACAGACGCAGCAGCGAGATTCTTATCAGCGAACGGTCGCTAATAAGCACTTTAAAAGTTGTTTTGTTGTCCAAAACTCGCGTGTTTACCGTTGGTTAGTGAAACTCAAAAACGTAAACAATAAACGAAACGCGCGCACAGCGGAAAAAACACGTCTGCTCTCGACGACAATCAAAAGCGAACTGAGTAGATAGGGACATGAAAGTCTGAGAGTTTTACGTGAGCTCCTGCCGCTTTGGCTTAATCTCACGGTGCCAAGCACTGAATTGAATTAAGCGTCAATCACCGCCCTCTTGGAACCTTGTTCCGCAAGTGCCAATTGCAATCACTTCTGTTTGGTCGTGACAGCATCCTTGGTGGGGATCGAAGCCTATCTAAGCCTCTGCCGATCTTTGGTGTCACGGCTCCCGGTTGTATAACGCAACTCCACGTCGAGCTAAAGCTCTGCCCGCATTTGGGTGTTAACCACAGCCACCACGATACTCCCCGAGGGGCCGCAACCAATGACCAGAACGGAACATGTCCGCGGGCAACTGGTCCCCGTGTGCCGAAATTAAAGCCTTCGGTGAAGCCTCGTGTCTGAAGGACACTTCCAATTTTAACTCCAAACAGTTACGGGTTGGTGACCCACAAAATAATTGTTAAGCATAGCTGTAAGGAATAGTATGCAAACCAGTTATACTAGCTTACAGGTGGCACAGTATAGAACATGTTCATGGACATGCCCCCCCCACTGTTAAGAGCGAGGTCTATTCCTACCTCTTCCGCACTCGCGGCATTTTCATAATTGATCAAAGATCAAACCATCACTATAGACGGCCAGCTATACCCCCAACAAATCCCTAAGGACTTTAGTGAATGGGCAGAGAGGCCGAGACCGCCTCCGTCAACCAAAACACCCGTGGTACCAGACAAATCCTCTGGTCAAGACTTGTAACTCCGAAGAGATACTGCCAGTAAAGTTCCATGAAACTTAGGGACTGGTAACCCCTTGCCAACGCGCAGGCAACTAAACATTCACCACAATCATTCCAAACATGCATTCCTCCTCACATTAATAACCCACCATTCAACCCATTTACACATACTCTCATACAGTCTCTCGGTTTGTCAGTAGACGTCGCCTAGTAAATACAATGCGGGCGAACTCATTCAATAACCTTACCCTGTTACTAGTGGAGAGCGCTTGACTGACATCAAAATCCCCATTCATCTGTCTGGACACACCAAACTCAGCCAACTCACGAATATCCTCATACAATACACATTCACAGAGGACGTGCTCCCATGTCTCTTCGCTCGAGCCGCATGGGCATTCCTGACTATCACTAAGCCGCCTCACATACAAAAATGCATTGAGAGACCCGTGACCAGTAAGCAGGAATCCAAGACTCAAGTTAAAACTGAAGTCCGGTCGCCTACTAACAAACGTAACGTCTCGAATATACCGGTAAGTTACCCGTCCATTCATACTTGTATTCCATCTACTCTGCCAATCGGACAAATCACACTCATTCAATAACCTCTTGCATCCACTAAGCCCTAAACTCTCCACATCCCTATCAGCTAACCATTCACCCTGCAGCAATGACAACCGCCTCTTGATCTTGAAAAGCACAGCGCAACGCCGTACTTCCAAGTCAAGTGGCACAACACCCAACAACACTTGCAATGCCTCCGTAGAGACAGTGCGGCACACAGGCATACATCCTAACATCATCACTCTCTGGCAAGCCAGCACATTCTTTCTGCCCACAGAAGTTGTAACCACTCTACACCATACAGATGAACCATATGTTGCACAAGCAACGAAAAGACCATTATATATGGTGTGAACAGCACGTCTACTGAGACCCCATTCATTCCGCAAAATACGGCGCACTTGCCCAACCACTCCAAGCAAACGGCGTTTGACACCAGCGAAGTGAGGAGTGAAACACATCCTTTCGCCGAACGTAATGCCGAGATACTTTACCTCATTCTCATAGCTTAGGGTCGTGCCATTCAATCCAATAGACGGACTCCGATTAGCCGACAATCTTTCCTTAAGCAACATTGACACTGTCTTATCCATGGCCAAACTAACGCCAACACTGCTGCCCCATTCGCAAACAGTGCGCAAATGCGCCTCTGCGATGGACTCAATCGCAGCACGTGACTGTCCTTTAACCAGGATAAGCAGGTCATCCGCATACGCACAGCACTTACACTCTTGCTCAAGCTGCCGGAGCAGGGTGTCCATCATAAGATTCCATATGAAAGGACCACATATAGAGCCCTGTGGGCAGCCACGAACCACATTCACAGATACACTTTCACACCGCCCTACCGCACACGCTCTTCTGTCAGAAAAATAGCTCTTCCAGAGAGAAATTTCTTGACATCCACAATCACTCAGTCTTCTCAACACACCTGCCCAGCTAAGGTTATCAAAAGCCCCCTGAAAATCTATAAAAATACCTAACACATACTTTGCCGCGCTGGATTCAACACAGTCACGAACATACCCCCATGCATCTTCTGTGCACTTACCCTGCCTAAAACCAAACTGCCTTTCAGACATTCGTTCATTCACTCTCTCTTGAAGCCTTTCAACCATGACTCTTTCCAGCACTTTGCCAAGCACTGGAAGAAGACTGGTACCCCGAAAAGAGCGCGGATTACTCCTGACTCTGTCGGGCGACTTCAAGAGCACAATCACTTTTGCATTCTTCCATTCAGCAGGGAAATATCCATCACGCACACACCTTCCATACAACTCACACATATATTCTGGAATCGACTTCCAGACACTCTTACACATTTCCCCAGTGAAACCATCCATACCAGGCGACTTTCGCGACTTTAACATTGCGAAGGCCACCCCCAATTCAGATTCCCTAAGCGGATCACAGGAATTTACAACACTTGGCTGTAATTCACGCTCTTCAGCTCTCGGGAAAAATCCATTCAACAACACATTCATACAATCCCGCCATGTTGTTAGTTGGTGGCCATCAACATGGAGGCTACACACATCACACTCTCTACCTCTACCTCGAACTACTTTATAAGCAAGACCCCAAGGGTCATGCTTATTACGCTCTAGGAAAGCGCGCCATTCACTCTCTTTCACAGTTACAAGCATTTGCTTGTACTCATTCATTTGCCTACCGTATTCATGCCTTAGGCTGATGTCAGAGTGGCCGCGATAAGCGATGCGATAATATTGAGCGATAGTGAGCGAGAAAGCTCTGCATGCAAAAATATATGTAATCGCTTGATACATGTCAGAGTGCAAGCGAAGCGAGAAAAGAGCCAAAGCGAGAACTAAAGCGAGTTGCGAGAAAGCGATTCTGAATCGCTTTATCGCTTTATCGCTTCATCTAGTTGCTGTTATTCGTGTGTTTTTGTTGCGTTCTGAGCTTAAATAACCGTTGGTTTTTGGTTGAAGAATGTTTTTGCGCAACTGAAGCTTAAATAACAGTTTGATGCAAACAATTTATATTTTTATGTATTTGCTTTCAACTGCAATTGAACTGTCAAACGAAGCAAATGCAGCAATGAGTTCGGGTGCAAACATTAATGTTGAAGACTTAATAACGGAAATATTTTCCCGTTCCGTTTTGTGGGACCAAAAAAGTAAAAATTACCACAATCGGCTGGTGGTTGAGAAGAATTGGAAAGAAATTGAGGAAAGTTTCCAAATACCAAGTAAGTTTTGTTTATATTATATTTTTGGATATTTATTGT
This sequence comes from Drosophila parthenogenetica, assembly GCA_035047505.1. Lineage (NCBI taxonomy): Eukaryota > Metazoa > Arthropoda > Insecta > Diptera > Drosophilidae > Drosophila > Drosophila parthenogenetica. Next base: position 104,893 of record JAWNPM010000040.1, read on the forward strand.
GGATATTAAAGCCTATTTGTGCACATAAAACTGCAAAAGGCATCACGAACAAGTTGTCCAGATTTGTAACTTGTTGGGTGAAATAACTCTTCACTTCCATTACTTTCATTGGTTGTGTGTGTGTCTTGATTGACATTGGGACTTCCTGCAAGGTAATAATGTATTATGCAGAATACAAATTGCCTTTACAATAATGTCGACGAAATCGGGATCAGTTTCAATTGGCTTCCAGAGCAAACGCCATTTAGAGGTCATTATTCCAAAAGCGCATTCAATGCACCTGCGAGCTCGAGAGAGTCGCCTATTGAAATACTCTCTTTCAGCATTAATAGAGCGGCTCGAGTATGGTCTTAAAAGATTTTCCATAAGCGGATATGCTTCATCGCCTACAAGAACATACGGCATTTTTATACTAGTTCCAGGCAAATTAGTATCTGAAGGCATAAACTGTCGAGATTTAAGTTGCCGATAAAGCTGTGATGCATTAAAAGTGCCACCATCACTTTGTTTGCCGTATCCTCCAACTTCAATTGCAATAAATTTGCAGTTTGAATCAGCCACTCCTTGAAGAACAACTGAATAAAATTTTTTATAGTTGTAGAACATTGATCCAGAATGAGGTGGACACTGAATACGAATGTGTTTTCCGTCAACAGCCCCAGCACAATTTGGGAAGTTCCACAATTTCCAAAAATCATCAGCTATCTGAGTAACTATTTCTTTTGAAGGCTGTGGCATGTGCTTTGGCTGCAACTCCTCCCAAAGTGCTTTGACTGTTTCCTTTACGATAACGGAGACTGTAGTCCTTCCAATTTTAAATGCATACGACAATGAAGTAAAGGAAGCACCCGTTGCTAAATATCTGAAATTGGTTAATTTCATTTACATAATTAAATTTTTTGTCTTAACCTTTAGGAGACTGTTTGAAAAAAAAGTGGAAGAATCTTCGGGACCAATTTCGGAGTGAGTGCAAGAAGAGACCACCGCAAAAGTCAGGAGACTGTGCACCTGATGCAGGACTCTACACGTCCTGGCCTCATTTTGAGTCTCTTAGTTTTTTAAAAGACCAAATGAAGCCCAGGCAAACGTGTGGCAATTTGGAGGCCAGCTGCTCCAATACAAGCTTCCGTGTTCCGGAGTTGGAAGATTCGCTGGACACTGAATTGTCCCACAATTTGGCAGAGATGTGTGACACCGATGAGGAGGAGAATTTTCAAAAAAAAAAATAAAAAAATAAAATTAAGTATGCCTTCTCAACTACTTTCCATTGAGAAGGAAAAGCTAAAACTAATGGAAAAAAATTAATACTGAAAAAAAAACCGATGACGACCAATGCTTTTTTGAGAGCCTTCTGCCATACATGAAGTCTATGGACTTAAGAAAAAAAATGCTTTGCAGAATGGAAATTCAGAAGGTCGTACTTTCCCATTTTGATGACGGAAATGATTCCGAAAATATTCAAAAAAAAAAAATTTTTGTTGAGAAAAAAAAATAAATATATAATACAAAGTTACCTCAAAGTTATAATAAGTTTTTCACATGGTATTATGGGATTAACAATAAAATTTGTACAACACTTTTCCAGTTTTGAATGAATCTTCGACAAAATATAATCGAATGTATTGATCGACATTCGAGTATAATTGAAAAATTTGTCAGGATACTGCCTTAAATTCTGATACAAACTGTTAAACTCTCCTTTCAAACGGTTTCTATTTAATGGATGGATTCCGGTGGCTTTTTTCATTATAACATTTATAACTGCTGCTGACGCAAAAAATTCTTCGTCTGAATCCATGACGACGATGATTGCAACTGAGACTAAAATTAGAACACTCGCAAGCTTTCTCGCTTTGCCGAAAGCTTTCACTCTGCCATGTCATCGCTTTGCAGATCGCTGCGATAATTATCGCTTATAGCATCGCATCGCTTATCGCTTCCACTCTGACATCAGCCTTAGCTGGGCTGCGTTATCTGCACCGGATGATCTTGCTCTTTGGAATCACTTCCGCAGGGTTCGAACAGTCCGACGCATAACGCTCAACTCATGCGTCCACCATTTCACACGCTTCAGATTAACCTTTCGGTACCTCTGAAACATTCGATCATTCACCCACGTCATCCACCTATTTAAAACCCTCACTTGCTCATCCACATCTAATGTTTAAAAGGTACTAAGAGCAACTTGCGCTGCCTCTTCCCTGATAAACATCTCATACATACGCCAATTCGCACGGCTAGTGTACCACCGATTATCCTCACCACTTTCACGTACCGTAATGGAGTGATATACACAAACCTCAATCGGATTGTGATCACTCACACCATACCCCCCCAATAAACACCATTCAAAATCATACACTCGCAATGCTGCCTCATTCACAAGTGTGACATCTATGTCACTTTTGCCCATTGGACCATCGAACGTATGTCACACACTGGGTTCATTCACGATCCGAACATCGTTGGACACAGCCCACTCAGCTAGCATGTCACCACGCCTGCGGCTCATATGCCCAGACGACTGTCTGGACATTTTGCTGAACCACAAGTAGGACGATGCATTTGCATCCAAACCCAGTAGTAGCACCTCATCCAGATAGGCTATATACGGCTCGAGAGGGTCCCCATACTTACAGTATATGCTGCCTACAAAAATCCTGCCAAAACTACCATTTATACATACACACACACCCTTGTCAGTCGAACTCACCAAGGTGCATTCTAAACCGACGTAATTCACAACAACTGCTGAGTTGACCATACTGTCAGCGCATACTCGCATTCCAGCGGGTAACCCTCGTACACAGCCATAAGCTGCATAAGGTTCCTGCAGTAAAGCAACCACACATCCCCTTTCACACATCATCGCCCCAACATCACACATCACTGCATATGACCCCTGACAGTTAAGCTGAAGGATCTTACTGGTCATTTAATGTCTAGCATTCGCCCGTGCAACAATAGCGCCATATATCGGACATGCCAGAGACATCATTAGATGTCCCGAAGGCTTACCCTTGAACGCACAGTTACGGCAATTTAGCGCATTACTACACAGAGCCACTCGGTGACCCATTTGACCGCAGCGACGACAGACATCCTCTTTGGCCTTGCATTCCGCGACTTTATGATCAAATCCTAAACAGCGAAAACATCCCACTACCGGATCGAAGCTTCTTACTCGGAACGAGAACCACTTAATGTAGCAGCGTCCAGCTTCTAGTAAGGTTTGCATGGCCTTGTCAGCACCTTCCAGGACAACGTTGACTGAGCCATCGACTCACAGTCCAGGGCCGGCTAACCAACCTAACATTCTTCTTGAATGCCTCGGCGCTCATCTTGTCCTTCAAGTTCATCTCGAACAAGTCACTCATGAACTCGTCAGGAGTAATCTGCGAGTGAACACCCTGTACAACAACTTTCGGTCCGAGTTGCCCATTCACTGTTACATTCAAACCAACTTCAATAAACTTCGCGTTCTCCACAATTTTGTTCCGCTCGGCCACAGATGGCGTGCGAATAATTGCACCACCATCCCGCATGGGTTTCACTTCATGCACTCGCACACCAAAGGAAGGTCCTACCTCCTTCACTATCTTCTCAACCACGTCCTTTGCGGTTTTATCGGCAGTCACACTGCGGACAACCAGGGACCAGGTCTCGGCTGGCTGAGAAATCTTCAGTGGAGTCGACATTGTCGTAACGGTACCTTCCTTGGGCGTAACCACCGATGGAACTGGCATCTGAGTTCTGACTCGCGTCTTACGATTTTCCAATGCTCCCAAGATGCCCTTTCAACCGCTCGTTCTCTGCAATAAGTGAGAACAACAACATCTCATACTCGTTCGTGTACCCCATAAACTCGCACATCTGCGCAGCACTCACGCCAATTTCTAGGGCATACTTCCTGATATCATTCGTTATTCCCTTCATTTTCTCCACTGTGTTACCCCTACGCCGCAGTGGTTCAACTGTTCTTGGCGGAACATTAAGTACCTCAGGAACCAGAGCACTGCCCCCACTCATTCTGCGACTGGAACCGAACTGCTCCTCTCCCGCAATCATGCCTCCCATTGCCGCCCAAATCAACCCAATGTCACCTTGGGAGCTACCTCGCTCAAAAGATTCCGGCACATGGTTCACCGCAACTTCGGAAGCAGCCTTCCTTAATCGCATCTTATCTACAAAACCCTTGCGCCTAGCCTCGAGCAACTCACCTGAACACTGCGCAACTTCGTCTTCCGACGTAGCTGCACTGCACTCCTTAGAAGTCATCTCTACTGGCTTCTTTTTCCGCGGTGGCACAGCAATGTCAGAGCGAACCTGAAAGTATGCAACACTTTTCGGTATTCATACGCCTGAAAGTATGCACCTCTTTGAAAATCAAGAAAATGGTCAGCCAATCAGAGCACACTAACGGTGTATGCTGATAACGATCAGCTAAACACCAAAATAAAGCACTTTTAAAAGCCTAAGCTTTGCAATTCTGCTTTAAATGTTTGCACTTTGTCGAATTTGCGGTAAACGCAGCGGTAAATTGCAACTGATAAATTGCGAACAGATAACGACTGAGTAGATAGGGACAGAATTGCCAGTGTTTGTTTTACGTGGTGTTTACTGGCACAAGTGCCGCATCACTGCCAGATTAAGTACTCTGGTAAGACTTCGTGGCATGGTCCAGGTTCCAGTACCACTTCCAGTTTAGACTAACGTCAGTCCGGCACTGGTCGGCCCGGTCCTCCAGATCCTCCGTTGTCCACCAGCATGCGTCGCCTGCTGAAAACTATGTGGGCATAGTTCTCAAACAGTTGCATGCTGTTTGGGGTCGTCACTATTGCCGCAACAATCCAATCACCAGATAGTAACTGCCGAATTCCAAGCCCTTCCGGGTCCCGCACATCCGCATAGAGAGGGCACTCACACAGCACGTGTTGCCAGTCCTCTATGGGATCGCCACATGGACATTCGGTAGTCTCGCTTAGACCACGCGCATGCAGAAAAGCGTTCAGCGATCCATGTCCAGTCATTAGAAAACCGGCATGCATAGTGAACTTGAAACTGGGGCTGCTGAAAACGAAGCTTACGTCCGGAATGAACTTATGCGTCACACGACCGTGCTCGCCGTCATCCCACCGGAGTTGCCACTCGCGCAATACGCGTTCGTCCAGCCAGGCTTTTCTCCTACCACGATCAAGGGTGGAAACATCTTGACCGTGGAGCCAGTCGCCCGCTACCATGGGGTAGTTCCGCTTCAACTTAAACTGCATTGCAAGGCGCGTTGCCACAAGGTCAAGCGGTGGAGCTCCTGCAAGAACTTCAAGAGCATCGGTCGATACCGTTCGGCACGTGGGCAGACATCCAAGCAGGATGAGCCGATGGCAGGACTTGAGCGACCTCCTGGCGCCGACTAGTCTCATCACCACCTTGTACCACACCGAGGCACCAAATAATGCACAAGGCACTATGAGTCCGGCATATATCCTTCGCCGCGCTTGCGGACTGAGTCCCCAGTCGACGCGTAGCACACGGGTCAGGGCTCCGACGACTCCGGCCAGCCGATCACGTAGGGACGCGATATGCGGGAGAAAAGTCAACCGCTCGCCAGCCGTGGTGCCAAGGTAACGGCATTGCTTCACATACCGTTAGTTTGCTCCCTCAAACCATACGGCGGGGGGTCTGCCTGCTGACAGCCTACCCTTAAGGAGCATCGTCACAGTCTTCGTTGCCGAGACTGAGCTCAATGATCCAGTCGAGATCCAGTCCGTCAGTCACAATCTGTGCGTCCAGTACTATTGTCTTCTCACTTCGGATAGCTACCAGGTCCGGCTTAAACATCCTGGTCTCTC
>JAWNPM010000043.1:0-12500 GCA_035047505.1 Drosophila parthenogenetica
TACACATTAATGCCAAAATCGGACGAGAGGGTGCCTTTGGAGCAATCGTTGGGAGGCATAGTCTGCACGAGTCTACCTCGCCCAACGGGCTTAGACTAATAGGATTTTGCTTCTGCATACAACATGATAGTACGTAGTACTGCATTTCGTCATCTCGACATCCATAAGGCATCCTGGCTCTCCCCTGATCGTCTGACTAGCGATCAGATTGATCATGTTGTGATCGATGCAAGGCACGCGTCTAGCATCCTTGATGTGAGATCCTGTCGGGGTCCCAATATCGACTCCGACCACTACCTTGTTGCACCTAAGGTTCGCGCACGGCTATGTGTCGCGAAAGTCTCACATCGTGGTATGCCAAGGAAGCTTAACATCGGAAAGCTACAGTCACAGCAACATAAGGATGCCTTCTCCACTCGACTCTCATGCCGACTGGCGGAACTCTCTCCAACACCTATAAATTCTGCGGATATGTAGTCGTACGTATCGAACGCCATAACCACTTCTGCTGTGGAAACTCTTGGATTCCAGCACCCACCGAAGAGGAATCCATGGTATGACCATGAGTGTCGAGAAGCGACTGCAGCAAAGGACGCCGCCTACAGAAGAACACTGCACGCAGGAGCCACTCGAGCGGTAGTGGACATTTATAGGTCGCGGAGGCGAGATGAGAAGCACCTTTTCAAGAAAAAAAAGCGGGAAATGGAAAGGCTTGAGTGTGAGAAGCAGGGACAGGAATGATGCCCGTGACTTCTACCGGAGAGTCAAACGTATGACCCAAGGTTATAAGTCTGGATCACTAGCCTGCAGGAGCGATGACGGAAACCTTGTCGCAGATGCGGAGATGGTACTGAGGTTATGGCGGGATCACTTTGAAAGTCTTTTAGCTGGAAACAGTGAAAATGAACCCGAAGAAGTGGATCCACTAACCCCAATCAGAGATGACGGTATTGATGTTCCCAACCCTAGCCATACGGAGGTCGAAGTCGCAATGCGCCGACTTGAAAACAATAAAGACGCGGGAGCCGATGGATTGCCGCCTGAATTGTTTAGGGCTGGAGGCGATAAGCTGGTAGGGCGCATGCACCAGCTCATTAGCAGCGTATGGCTAACGGAAAGCATGCCCGTTGATTGGAACCACAGTATTATCTGCCCCATTCTGAAGGAGGGAGATGCCACACAGCACACCAATTACCGTGGCATCAGCCTTCTTCCCGTCGCATACAAGGCTCTCACGAGCGTAATGTGTGAGAGGCTTAAGCTATATGCTGAAGCATTGATCGGACCGTAACAATGTGGCTTTCGTCCTGGGAGGTCCACAGTCGACCAGATATTCACATTGCGCCAGATCCTAGAGAAAGCCCATGAGAACCAAATCGACACTTACCATCTGTTTGTCGATTATAAAGCCGCTTTTGATAGCCCACGGCGAGACCACCTGTATGCTACCATGTCTGAGCTTGGTATACCTGCAAAGCTAGTACGGCTTTGCAGACAGGGCGACTCGCTATCTTGTTTGCTTTTCAATCTGCTAATGGAGGGCATAATAAGAAAAGCTGGAGTACATCGGACGGGCACAATACTGGGAAACAAATGTGTCCAGCTCCTTGGTTACGCCGATGATATTGATATTATTGGGCGTACCAAGCGTGATGTCAATGCAGCTTTTGCAGTTATCGAGAAGGAATTGGCGAAAGTTGGACTGGCATGGTGTGCATTTGCAGAGAGTCGCGGCGTCTTGACTCTTACCTTACTGCTGGTGACTTTAACTTTGTCTACTTAGGAACTGCAGTGACCAGCAACAACGATGTCAGCCTGGAGATCAAGCGTAGAATCACATTTGCCAACAGGTGTTACTTCGGGCTCAGTGGGCAGTTTAATAGTAGAGCCCTCTCTCGGATGACGAAGGTCGCACTTTACAAGACGCTCATCACTCCAGTTTTGCTGTATGGTGCGGAAACCTGGACAATGACGCAGTCAGATGCTGCTGCTCTTGGTGTCTTCGAGAGGCAGATTCTACGCAAGATCTTCGGACCAATTTGCGATGGCGATATCTATCGCATCAGGTGGAACGACGAGCTGTATGAGCTATACAGGGATGTGGACATAGTCAAGCGTGTGAACATTCAGGCTGTGCCCCGTTAGGGGTGTTATGGGCAAAGAAAAAAAAAATCCCCGACGTAACTTCTTAATACTTCGAATGCACCAACACGCTTTTTATTTGGACGCTCCAAAAATCATAATTCTTTTCATCCAACTTATCGAGGCGAGAAGACGAACAACGAAAGCCTATGTGTTCTCTTCAAACGTTTATTTGCGACTAAATCAAATAGTTTAATTCTGTTAGTTAAAATGCGTATCAAATTCTGTTAGTAAGGGTAATGTATAATTTCGGTTAAAATTTTTTTATTTTCGTCAGGGTAACGAATAATGTCGAATAGTGCGGTATTTATAATTTCACGCGGAACATGTGAAATGTTTAAAGTTTGATTAGTAGTTCTTTTTAACCATGTTGATGTTTTAATATTTATCGAATTAACTTTCATTAGTTACTTTTTATACCCTTGCAGAGGGAATATTGTTTTTGTCACGATGTTTGTAACGCATTGAAGGAGGCGTTTCCGACCCCATAAAGTATACATATTCTTGATCAGCATCAACAGCCGGGTCGATATAGCCAGGTCCGTCTGTTTCTATGCGAACTAGTCTCTCAGTTTTAAAGCTATCGTGATGAAACTTGGTACACATGTGTATTCTCTCTGCACGCAGTTCATATGTTAAAATCAGATCGGATCACTATATCATATAGCTCCCATAGGAACAATCGGTTTTAGAGCTAGCTCCACCAAATTCATCCTATATGCATTTAGTACTAAATCCCACGGGCAAACCAAATTTCATCCAGATCGGACCACTATATCATATAGCTGCCATAGGAACAATCGGTTGAAATGCTTAGTATGAAAAGTTTCTATGTCTATTGAGCGATTTCATACAAATTCACGCAATATGCATTTGTTATTATTCCCAATGTGTTGACCAAATTTTATTCAAATCGGGCTACTATATCATATAACTGCTATAGGAACAATCGGTTGATATACTTAGTATGAAAATTTTCTATGTCTATTGATCGATTTTAACAAAATTCGCACAATTTGCATTTGTTATCATTCCCAACATGCTCAGAATTTCATTCTAATCGGCCTACTACATCATATTGCTACTGTTGGAACAATTAGTGATTAAAATAAAATTAACGCAATATGCGTGTATTCAAGGGTATTTATTCTTCGGCTAGCCGAAGATAACCATTTTTTCTTGTTTCTTTTTATATTTTGATTTGTAATATGTTATCTTTCTATCTCTCTTAACTTCTTCATAATGTTTGCCATCTATCTGTGTTATATTTCCGGTTTGCTTAGAAGGGTTTTGGATTTAGATCTTACTAATGGTGATTCCCTAAATCTAGTGTCTATTTCAAATGCGGTTCTTTTTTCATTAAGCCTTTCTATTTGGCTTTTCTTATTTAGCTGTGTATCATACTCAGGAGTTTCTAGAGTTCCTGGAGTTCCTGGTGTTCTACCAGTCGTATTATGTTTAGTTTTACGTGTTTAGTTTTGTTTAGTTTTCCATGACTGGAATAGGATATTTATCATCGATTGTTATTTCGTTTAAGTTTCGATAGTCAATAACTATACGGAACTTTTCTGTACCTGATGCATCACGTTTCTATGGCACGATCCAAATTGGTGAGCAATAAGGCGAGTTTGATTTGCGAATTATACCTTGTTCAATAATTTCTTTGATTTGTTTATCGAATTTTTGGTCGAATGTTTACGCATACTTGTATGCACGCTTTGAAATTTTGTCTTTGTGTTTTGTTTGGATGACCTGCTTTATTGCACTGGTAAAAGTCAAATTTCCACTTTCTTTGTACTGAATGTCACTAAACTCGAAACAAATTTTGTTTAGTTTGGATTTTTTTATTGTTCAGATGTTCTAGTCGGAATTGGTTTGTTTCATTTAATTCCCTGTTTATTGCATAATTAACGGCTATGTCGTTTGTTTTGGGCGGATCAAGGCATTGAAATGCGGTCTTGTCATTGACAGATTCCTCACGATCATATCTCATTTGAAATGGATGTTCGTTTAGAATAACTGTTTTTTGTTTGTAGTCAATTTTTGCTTCACATGTTTCCAGATATTCTCTACCTAGTAGAATATCGCAGTTGTCAGAAAGTTGTGTAAATAGAATATTTGGTTAGTAGGACAAAGTTTACTAGGGAAAAAGATACGCAATTTTTTAATTGAACAATGCCATTTATTGTTTACACATTTAATTGTCAAGGCTTAATAGGAAAATTTAAGAAGTTTTGTTTAATTATATTGATGGACGAACCTGTGTCAATTACACAGTTAAAATGTTGTCCATTCATTACTAATCTGATGAAGGGATTTGTTCTTCTTGGTCCGAGGTTCCTTGATGAAAATTTTCGGATGTTTCTATCTTAGAGTGACTAATACTTTCTCGCTGTCTCTTGACTGGAGGGTTAGAGGCTCTTTGGCTTTGGTTTTGGTAATTCCTTTGGTTTTGTGATCTAGCTTGATCAAGATTTTGTTTGAATTCTTTATATAATGCTTGATTATTTTTAGCATTTTCTTTTGGTTTATTACTTCTGCTTGAATTGTTTGCATTTGGATTATTTCCCTTTCCACGATTGTCATTGTTCGTTTTGTTCGGTTTTGAGTTTTCAGTATTTTGTTTGTTACGTTCAATAAACTTGTTTTCGTGAAGTCCTTCGCGTTGAGCTACTTGTTTATGTTTTGAAACAGTGGTAATGTCATGTCTGGCTAAGCTCATGAATATTCTGTCGGGTAGTTTCCTAGTGATTACATCTTTAATGGTGTTATTCATTGTTCTAGTTCTTCCACGAACTTACGGGTACTATTATTACAATTGGTGTTGTATAGACGTCTTAGTAGTTCCTCGTATGGTGTTTGTGTCATGAATTCATCAATCAGGCCCTTCCTTAGTTCTCCCCAGGTTGTCGCTGCTGTCAGTTGTGATACACGTTGGGCTGATCCAGATGTCTGTATTTCTATTGCTCCGAATAGAACACTGTGCTTTCTTACATCTTGGGTCGGGTAAAGTTGCATGATGAAGTCAACTCTTCTTATAAATGCAGTGAGTTCCACAGTTTTTCCGTCGAAGATTGGCATTTGACGTATCTGTCCCAAGGCTTGTTTGAGATGCATCTCTGTGAGTTCCATTGTTGCTGTTGTTGTCTTGATGTTTTTGTTTTGTATTTATTTATTTTAAATTTTGATTAATTTCAATGGATTGTATTAAAATCAGTTTAAATTTTTTTTTCACAAAAATTTTTTGTTTTGATTGTCACTTTAGGTTTCGTTTGGTTTTGTTGGTTTGTAAGGATCTTACGTTTACAGGGATCAATTTAATGATATGTAAAGCCCGGAAATAAGTTTTTTATGTACAGTTGTTCAAAATAGTCCAAAGGATCTATTTTTTAGCAGAACCCTGTTTGGTGTATTGCAAGTTTTTACGCGGTATTCTTAATATGTCATTAAGGTTCATGTGGCGGTCGCACTTTGATTGGGGGTCACGATCACTAATTGGTTTGTTAAGTTTTTGCGGCAAATTTGTGTGCTCAATCCTAGAAAGTCACTTTCACAACACGATACTACGAAGTACAGATACAAATATTAACTAACTTATGATATGTTTTGGAGACGTTTAGCAAACCTCGGCTTTGAGCTTTTATTGATTGAAAGGGGATCTCGATCTTGAAGAGATTAAGATTTAAGAGAGTTCTGTCGGCAAGGAGTCAGGAGTTTCAACCCCAATGATGGGAATAGAGATTCTAGGCGGAATGTCTATTGTATTTGATAAGTTCGTTGGAAACCAGAATTGTTATTGTCAGCATTTGCGATTTTTATTTTAGTGTGGTCACTATGTATGTCACTATATACATATATATATATATATACATATATGTATGTACTTATCTTTTACATAGTATTGGCTCTCCTTTTGCCTTAAAAATTTTTATTTTTAAATTTATCAAACATATTTTTGCACACAATTTATGCTATTATTGTTTATGATGTAGTTTAACTAAAACCGATTTGGAATTAATACCTTCGTCAGAGAAGATTACAAAGAATATATAATATAAATGTTAACGTGATTCGTTTATCAAACTTAGTTTGGAGAAAAACGCATTTAAAGTTTTGCTATCCCATAAGAACATGTGGGAAGGCGCTTCTGTAAATAGTCAAAACCTCCAAAAATAAAATGTTTTACGTATTTTGAAGGGTTCTAAGTATTTTTTTTGAGCTTATAAAAATTTTTAATATATAGTAGACTTTCCCTTTAAATTTGTTTCCTTTTATTTTAGGAAAAAAAACCAGGCTTTTTTTTGGCATTTAAACGACTTGTTTGTGTCCAAAAAAATTGAACCACTGGACACAAGATTTTTATGTTTTAATTAAGCCCTTCAAAATTCGAAAAGCTTTCGAATAATCGTGGACACCGGTTTTGAAAAGTCGTTTCAAGGAATACGGGTAGAAGTGCTGATTTTGATTTTTCCAGTGCTGCATCCAGGGATAACCCCTTAAGGGGTTAGATACCTCGAGGGTCTGAAAAAGTTAATAATTTTCTTTTTTTGCGAGCATGTTTCATAGATTCTGTTGATATGAGGCGTATACAATACTGTAGGATGATTCTTAAAGAAAATATTTTAATTTTTTGGAATAAAATATTTTTATTGTTTGTTGTTACTGTGCCTCGCCCGAAACACTTTTCTTCAGAAGACCCTTTCGGAAATCACGATGGAACGGGAGTAGTTCAACCGAGATGAAAAAGTCGAATGATTATCGTTGAAAATGCGTTTTGATCTTATTGTACACATTTGTTATTTGTGAAATTGTTTAAAGACAAAATATATTAAACTATCCTGAAAGTTGCATAATCAAGAAAAAAAACTCTAACAAAGTTTATATTTGAGTGCAAGCGAGCCAGAAACATACAAGCATATATTAATAGGTTTTCGCTCTATGTGCGTTGCCGGCGCTGCCTGTGACGCCACAAAAGGGGACCAATGGAATTTACAAGTAGTGTGTACGTATATGCAAGTTAATAAGTTGAGGATCCCTCGTTGCCGCACGTAGCGTTATCCGGTGTTAGATGGATCCGTGAGGAAGCCGTGATAATCCCTAGTAGCCGCACGTTGCGTAATCCGTGGTTGGATGGATCCGTGAGGAAGCCGGTCCGGATGAGGATTGATGTGGGTCACTGTTAGGAAGATTATGTTGGAGGACTTAACTTTCGTCCCCTTTGCTGTTACTGTCCTTGTGGTACAGTAAGGTATTTATTGAAGAGAATTATAACGGCAATGCGCCGGAGTGCAATATAATCGACTTGTGTCTTCTTTTATTAAAATCGAACTAAAGCTAAAGACAAAGGCAAAGCATAATTCTACCCAAGAACCCAATGCATCGCGCCATCACGCCACAGTCGGCATGCCGACTCAGCATTCTAAGCGACCAGCATTTCAGCATAAGAAGTGACATACGATCGCTGCTGGCTGTTGCTAGTACGGAGCACTGAGCCTATAATTTGGCGTGTCAGCATTGTTTACGTAATCTTACTTAGTTGCTACGGAATTTATGTGTTAACTGCCCCCCCCTCAGGTTTATGACCGTCCTCGGTTATGGTGAAGTTGTCAATCACACTCTGTATTTTCATCGATGCTCGTCTCTTCCTTAATGCCAAGAAAAAGATGAGTGAGGCAATGAGGCCCACATTTAGTAATGCTCCGATAACGAACCAGAATTTGGGCGATCCAGCATTATCGATGTCTTCCTTCACCTCTTGGATGGAGCGTAAGTTTTCGTTGCTCATTCGGTGTAATAATGGGATGCTCAGCGTTGAGTCATGGCCGATGATCCTTAGAAGTGGGGATCTTATGACGCCAGGAATTTTATCCATTGTGTTTTGCTCATTTATAAATTCGGTTCCGTTAATAATAGCTAGTCGTTTGAACATTACTAAGTGGGTTCCTTTTGCGGTTATTTCTGGGTTATCGTCAGTGCGTATGCGGACCGTTGCTTCATTGATGATGATAACACCGTCATCTACGTGCATTACCTCCTTCAGGTGACTGGGTTGAGTATGACATTGGGCCATGCTTCCCGAATGGAGTAAGGTTGCACAGGTTTCGCGTCGTGATCGTTCGCAAAAGTTGTTGTGTGTGGTCTGGATGCATTCGGTGACCGCAAAGGTGTCCTTTTCGCATTCGGCCAGTGAGTTCTCGTCGAGACGCAATATAGTGTGATTGTGAGATACGGGATAGATGGTGACTTTCTTACATCTGGCTTCGATCCTTGGGAAAGCTATTAGTATGTGAATTATATCATCGGACTGTAAGACCCTAATCTTTGAGGCTTCTATTAAACTAACTATGGGAGTGTCTTGTTTGACAAGTGAATTCAAATCTGCATGATTTAGTATTGTTGGATTTACTATGCCAGATTTTGCCAAGGTTATTGTGAGGATTAAATTTTGGATTTCGATAGTTAACATTCTGTTCCTTGCCAGGAGCGCCTCATACAGATGTGGAGTGTTGGTTAACTTATTTTGTTGAGCTTTTATTATCTGGTTAATAGTGTCAGTTAGTTTATTTATCTGTTTCTGTGTCTCAGAGTTTATGGCTATTTGTCTGGAGTTTGATTCGATTAACTGGGCTTCTGTTACCTTGATTTTTAAGAAATCAGCGGCATCAGGGTTGCCTGCCACTACCTTCAGGGCTGTGCCTAGGAAGTCTAAGCTTCTCGCCATTCTATGGTGTATTTTAAGGACGGACAAAAGTGTTTTCAAGTGATCAGAATCAACATCTAGAAGCTTGCGCATATGTGATTGGGGAAAGAAATCGGACAATTTTTCTGTCTCTTTTATTATGCTGACGTATTCGGTAAGGTTACTAGTGTGCCTTAAATAGTCACGATGTTCGAATACCAATACTTCACCGTCTATAACTGGAATGTAGTTGGCATGCGAGAAATCGGTGATCCGACCGTTTGCTACTGCAAGGATGATAAGCGCCACGAGGGAGAACCTGAAATTTGGATTGTGTGGTGAATTATGATGCTTGTCTTGGAAACCTTAATTCTTAACTAAATATAAGGTAAAACTATTTTGTGTTGTCCTTGTGGACCACCCTCCCCTTAATTAAGACAGACGTTCCTAGATCTGCTTGTATTTCTTGTCTGGTGCAGAGGGGGGTTAGCTTGTTTCCTAACCTCTTGTTGTTTTTGATGAAAACTTCCTCTCCTACCTCAAATATGCGGTTTCGCCTGTTTGCGTTATTTCTTTTTAATGTGCTTTGTTGGGCTTTTTCTAGTTTGGAAGCAATAACTGAATTTGGCTTTTCTGGCCCCGCGTGAAGAACTTCAATTGGTTTTTCGCAAGTGACCGAATGTAGCGTTTTATTGTACTCTATTGTTGCTCTCAGGATTAATTCAATTGTGTCCCCGATTTTTTTTGTCAATTTTTAGGCACCTAGCGATTTCAGCTAACGTACTGTGGAATCGTTCCACTTGGCCGTTGGATGAGCTATGCAGGGGAGGAGCGTTTACGATGTCAATGTCGTATTGGTTCTTCAGCATGGATGTTATAGTCTCTGATTTGAATGCAGGTTCATTGTCGCAATATATTGTTTTAGTGTTGGGGAAAATATTTACCATTTGTAACAAGGGACCTTTAATATCGACAATTGTTCTTGATATTATTGGTTGTACCAAGGCGAACTTAGAAAATTTGTCGATACAGGTTAGGAATTGTTTTTTGTCGGTTGAAAACACGTCTATATGCAACATTTCGCCTGTGAATTGTAAAATGGGCGTTATGCCAAGTTCTTGTTTCTTGGGATGCCTGTCATATTTCGCTTGCGTGCAAACTTTGCAATTTGAGACTATTTCCTTTGCTAAGTTGCTCATGTTTGGAAAGTAATAGTCGCGCAAGATTTGGTTGACGTTTTCTTGGGCTGCTCTGTGCGCCCTGTTGTGCTCGGTATTGACTATTTCCAACTGATCGCTTTTACCTGTTATGTCTTGTACGAAATTTTTACAAAACCAAAATTTTGTAGAAGGGAAATGAGCAATTAACTCGTGTTGGAAAACTGCCAATGTGGGGAGGGTACAATGGATAGCGTTTACGACCTCCGTATTTACCACTTCTTTAAGGGTCTTTAAAATATTGTTTTTGTCGGTAAAGTTGATCAAGTGACGAGTTTTGTTGCGAAACAAGACCAAGATGCGCTTCAACGGAAAACGCGCTTCTTCCAAAACGATTTGGTTTCTGAAGCAATTTAAGGGTTTGTCCGTGGCCTCGACCGTGTAGGTCAAAGAAAGTTCGCTGTGAACAGTTGCGGCGTCCGATTGAGGCTCGCTTTGTAGGGTATTGAGGTTTTGCCTTGACAATGCGTCTGCTACAAAATTTTCTTTGCCGGGTTTATAGCAAACCTTGGCGTTGTGCTGGTCAATGTAGGCTTTCCACCTTTTTATTTTTGCATTAGTGTTTTTATCTGCTACTGCGAAGGTGAGCGGCTGGTGGTCAGTGAAAATGTTGATTTCCCTGGAGCCATATAAATAATTCTGTAATTTACCTAAAGCCCAAACGATAGCAAGCAACTCCCTCTCGTTGGTTGCGTAATTTAATTCTGCACTTTTTAAGGTTCGAGAAATCATGGTAATTGGTCTGCCTTCTTGAGACAGAACTGCACCGATTCCGTTTGCTGAGGCATCGGTGGTTAGATCAAAGGCTTTTTTAAAGTCTGGGTACATCAAAATTACATCTTCTGACGCTAAAATGTTGCGCAAGCGCTGAAATGCATTGCGCTGTGTTTCATTGAACTCGACTGCTATTTTCTTTGACTTATATTTACTTACTGAACCATTTTCTCCTTTTAGGATATGAGTTATTGGTCGAGCTATGGATGCAAAGTCTTTTATGAAGACTCTGTAATAGCTTGCCAGACCTAGGAATGATCTGACACTGTAGATGTCTTTTGGTTCGGGGTACTCTTGGATGGCCCTGACTTTCTTTGGGTCGGACCTGGTGCCGTCATTGCTTACGATGAATCCCAGATACTCTACGCTTTCTTTAAACAAGTTCGTTTTCTCTTGGCTTACCCTCATGTTGGCGTTAATTAGGCACTCGAGTACTGTGTCGATATGCCTGACATGATCTACTTCATTTTTTGAAAAAACTATGACGTCGTCTACGTAGACGTAGCAAATTTTCCCAATATGTTCCCTTAGAACATCATCGATTGCCCTTTGGAAGATGCTACCAGCATTCTTAAGACCAAATGGCAGTCGGCAGAACTCGTATTTGCCACCGCAAACAGAAAATGAGGTTTTTTCACGGTCATGTTCCGCAAGGTATATTTGATGATACCCTGATTTTAGATCAAGGGTAGTGAAAAATTTAGCGTTTCCTAGGTTCGCTAGAATCATCGGAATGCTGGGCATTGGGTAACGATCGGGAATAGTCTTTTCGTTTAGTTTCCTGAAGTCGATGACTAACCTTTTCTTTGCGTTACCGTAGGCGTCTGTGCCTTTCTTGTCAACAACCCACGTTGGGCTGTTGTATGGTGACCTTGATGGTCTGATAATGCCGTCTCTCAATAGCTGCTTGACCTCATTGTTTATGAAATCAGAAACGCCCATTAGATTTGGGTAGCTTCTGGTATATATTGGTTCGTTATCAACCGTGCGGATTGTAGCGGAGACAGAGGTGTTAAATGGGAGTGCTTCTTCTTCTGTTGAGAATGCCTTTTTCCTTTTAAGGATCATGTTCCTGAACTCCTTTTTGATGGAGGTAGGAACGACGATGTCGTCTACATCGGTGAAATTTACGTCGGTGCATTTGTGATACTGAATTTCTTCAGATATGCCCTGGTATTCTAGTAGATTCTTTGTAAGGTTCAACTGTACTCCGGCTTGTGTTAACAAGTCGAATCCAATAATGGCATCGAACGAACTCAGAGTGTCTAATAGGAAAAAAGGGGAAGTGTGATTGAAAATGTTCATCAAGCATTTCTCCTTTATTTCAGTGGACCCGTGGATTGAATTCACTGAGAATGGCTTGGCGACTGGCAATATGGTTTTCAGCTCCTTTACGGGCTTAACATAATTTTTTGCCGCGCCAGTATCAATTAACATTTTTAGTGTTTTCCCAGCCAACCTTCGTTCAATGAACGGCAGCCGGGAGCGTTCCCTAAAAAATGGACCGAGTCGCCTTGAGAGTACTCTTCTTCACTGTCAATTTCTTCGACAGCAGCCTTTGCAGCTTTTTCGTAAGCTAATTTTTGTTCCTGGGACTCTTCTTGGGCAATGTTGTTAATACGTTGCCTTCTTGGTCCTGTTTGTCGCTCTGAGGAGTTTTTCCTCTTAGGGGCATTTGAATCATTTGT